>CAUEHI010000608.1:0-19412 GCA_958507055.1 Crioceris asparagi
CAACATTTTATGACTAAATAAGCTATAATATGTCTAAACCACACATAAAAGTGCAGAAATTGAAGAAAAACTTTAAATTGGAAAACAAGATTATTTCTAATTTTTAGCTCTTAACTTGGTCTAAAATATCTGTTTTCAACATTTTATGACTAAATAAGCTATAATATGTCTAATCCACACATAAAAGTGCAGAAATTGAAAAAAAGCTTTAAATCGGAAAACAAGATTATTTCTAATTTTAAGCTCTTAACTTGGTCTAAAATATCTGTTTTCAACATTTTATGACTAAATAATCTATAATATGTCTAATCCACACATAAAAGTGCAGAAATTGAAAAAAAACTTTAAATCGGAAAACAAGATTATTTCCAAGTTTTAGCTCTTAACTTGGTCTAAAATATCTGTTTTCAACATCTTATGACTAAATAAGCTATAATATGTCTAGTCCACACATAAAAGTGCAGAAATTGAAAAAAAACTTTAAATCGGAAAACAAGATTATTTCTAATTTTTAGCTCTTAACTTGGTCTAAAATATCTGTTTTCAACATTTTATGACTAAATAAGCTATAATATGTCTAATCCACACATAAAAGTGCAGAAATTGAAAAAAAGCTTTAAATCGGAAAACAAGATTATTTCTAATTTTTAGCTCTTAACTTGGTCTAAAATATCTGTTTTCAACATTTTATGACTAAATAAGCTATAATATGTCTAATCCACAAATAAAAATGCAGAAATTGAAAAAAAACTTTAAATCGGAAAACAAGATTATTTCTAATTTTTAGCTCTTAACTTGGTCTAAAATATCTGTTTTCAACATTTTATGACTAAATAAGCTATAATATGTCTAATCCACACATAAAAGTGCAGAACTTTTTAGCTCTTAACTTGGTCTAAAATATCTGTTCTCAACATTTTATGACTAAATAAGCTATAATATGTCTAATCCACACATAAAAGTGCAGAAATTGAAAAAAAACTTTAGATCGGAAAACAAGATTATTTCTAATTTTTAGCTCTTAACTTGGTCTAAAATATCTGTTTTCAACATTTCATGACTAAATAAGCTATAATATGTCTAATCCACCCATAAAAGTGCAGAAATTTTAAAAAAACTTTAAATCGGAAATCAATATTATTTCTAATTTTTAGCTCTTAACTTGGTCTAAAATATCTGTTTTCAACATTTTATGACTAAATAAGCTATAAGATGTTTAATCCACACATAAAAGTGCAGAAATTGAAAAAAAACTTTAAATCGGAAAACAAGATTATTTCTAATTTTTAGCTCTTAACTTGGTCTAAAATATCTGTTTTCAACATTTTATGACTAAATAAGCTATAATATGTCTAATCCACACATAAAAGTGCAGAAATTGAAAAAAAACTTTAAATCGGAAAACAAGATTATTTCTAATTTTTAGCTCTTAACTTGGTCTAAAATATCTGTTTTCAACATTTTATGACTAAATAAGCTATAATATGTCTAATCCACACATAAAAGTGCAGAAATTGAATAGAAGCTTTAAATCGGAAAACAAGATTATTTCTAATTTTTAGCTCTTAACTTGGTCTAAAATATCTGTTTTCAACATTTTATGACTAAATAAGCTATAATATGTCTAATCCACACATAAAAGTGCAGAAATTGAAAAAAAACTTTAAATCGGAAAACAAGAATATTTCTAATTTTTAGCTCTTAACTTGGTCTAAAATATCTGTTCTCAACATTTTATGACTAAATAAGCTATAATATGTCTAATCCACACATAAAAGTGCTGAAATTGAAAAAAAACTTTAGATCGGAAAACAAGAATATTTCTAATTTTTAGCTCTTAATTTGGTCTAAAATATCTGTTTTCAACATTTCATGACTAAATAAGCTATATTATGTCTAATCCACCCATAAAAGTGCAGAAATTGAAAAAAAACTTTAAATCGGAAATCAAGATTATTTCTAATTTTTAGCTCTTAACTTGGTCTAAAATATCTGTTTTCAACATTTTATGACTAAATAAGCTATAAGATATCTAATCCACACATAAAAGTGCAGAAATTGAAAAAAAAACTTTAAATCGGAAAACAAGATTATTTCTAATTTTTAGCTCTTAACTTGGTCTAAAATATCTGTTTTCAACATTTTATGACTAAATAAGCTATAATATGTCTAATCCACACATAAAAGTGCAGAAATTGAAAAAAAACTTTAAATCGGAAAACAAGATTATTTCTAATATTTAGCTCTTAACTTGGTCTAAAATATCTGTTTTCAACATTTTGTGACTAAAAAAGCTATAATATGTCTAATCCACACATAAAAGTGCAGAAATTGAAAAGAAACTTGAAATTGGAAAACAAAATTATTTCTAATTTTTAGCTCCTAACTTGGTCTAAAATATCTGTTTTCAACATTTTATGACTAAATAAGCTATAATATGTCTAATCCACACATAAAAGTGCAGAAATTGAAAAGAAACTTGAAATCGGAAAACAAGATTATTTCTAATTTTTAGCTCTTAACTTGGTCTAAAATATCTGTTTTCAACTATTTATGACTAAATAAGCTATAATATGTCTAATCCACACATAAAAGTGCAGAAATTGAAAAAAAACTTTAAATCGGAAAACAAGATTATTTCTAATTTTTAGCTCTTAACTTGGTCTAAAATATCTGTTTTCAACATTTTATGACTAAAAAAGCTATAATATGTCTAATCCACACATAAAAGTGCAGAAATTGAAAAGAAACTTGAAATTGGAAAACAAAATTATTTCTAATTTTTAGCTCCTAACTTGGTCTAAAATATCTGTTTTCAACATTTTATGACTAAATAAGCTATAATATGTCTAATCCACACATAAAAGTGCAGAAATTGAAAAGAAACTTGAAATCGGAAAACAAGATTATTTCTAATTTTTAGCTCTTAACTTGGTCTAAAATATCTGTTTTCAACTATTTATGACTAAATAAGCTATAATATGTCTAATCCACACATAAAAGTGCAGAAATTGAAAAAAAACTTTAAATCGGAAAACAAGATTATTTCTAATTTTTAGCTCTTAACTTGGTCTAAAATATCTGTTTTCAACATTTTATGACTAAATAAGCTATAATATGTCTAATCCACACATAAAAGTGCAGAAATTGAAGAAAAACTTTAAATCGGAAAACAAGATTATTTCTAATTTTTAGCTCTTAACTTGGTCTAAAATATCTGTTTTCAACATTTTATGACTAAATAAGCTATAATATGTCTAATCCGCACATAAAAGTGCAGAAATTGAAAAGAAACTTGAAATCGGAAAACAAGATTATTTCTAATTTTTAGCTCTTAACTTGGTCTAAAATAACTGTTCTCAACATTTTATGACTAAATAAGCTATAATATGTCTAATCCACACATAAAAGTGCAGAAATTGAAAAAAAACTTTAAATCGGAAAACAAGATTATTTCTAATTTTTAGCTCTTAACTTGGTCTAAAATATCTGTTCTCAACATTTCATGACTAAATAAGCTATAATATGTCTAATCCACCCATAAAAGTGCAGAGATTGAAAAAAAACTTTAAATCGGAAAACAAGATTATTTCTAATTTTTAGCTCTTAACTTGGTCTAAAATATCTGTTTTCAACATTTTATGACTAAATAAGCTATAATATGTCTAATCCACACATAAAAGTGCAGAAATTGAAAAAAAACTTTAAATCGGAAAACAAGATTATTTCTAATTTTTAGCTCTTAACTTGGTCTAAAATATCTGTTTTCAACATTTTATGACTAAATAAGCTATAATATTTCTAATCCACACATAAAAGTGCAGAAATTGAAAAAAAACTTTAAATCGGAAAACAAGATTATTTCTAATTTTTAGCTCTTAACTTGGTCTAAAATATCTGTTTTCAACATTTTATGACTAAATAAGCTATAATATGTCTAATCCACACATAAAAGTGCAGAGATTGAAAAAAAACTTTAAATCGGAAAACAAGATTATTTCTAATTTTTAGCTCTTAACTTGGTCTAAAATATTTGTTTTCGACTATTTATGACTAAATAAGCTATAATATGTCTAATCCACACATAAAAGTGCAGAAATTGAAAAAAAACTTTAAATCGGAAAACAAGATTATTTCTAATTTTTAGCTCTTAACTTGGCCTAAAATATCTGTTTTCAACATTTTATGACTAAATAAGCTAAAATGTCTAATCCACACATAAAAGTGCAGAAATTGAAAAAAAACTTTAAATCGGAAAACAAGATTATTTCTAATTTTTAACTCTTAACTTGGTCTAAAATATCTGTTTTCAACATTTTATGACTAAATAAGCTATAATATGTCTAATCCGCACATAAAAATGCAGAAATTGAAAAGAAACTTGAAATCGGAAAACAAGATTATTTCTAATTTTTAGCTCTTTACTTGGTCTAAAATATCTGTTCTCAACATTTTATGACAAAATAAGCTATAATATGTCTAATCCACACATAAAAGTGCAGAAATTGAAAAAAAACTTTAAATCGGAAAACAAGATTATTTCTAATTTTTAGCTCTTAACTTGGTCTAAAATATCTGTTTTCAACATTTCATGACTAAATAAGCTATAATATGTCTAATCCACACATAAAAGTGCAGAAATTGAAAAAAAACTTTAAATCGGAAAACAATATTATTTCTAATTTTTAGCTCTTAACTTGGTCTAAAATATCTGTTTTCAACATTTTATGACTAAATAAGCTATAATATGTCTAATCCACACATAAAAGTGCAGAAATTGAAAAAAAAACTTTAAATCGGAAAACAAGATTATTTCTAATTTTTAGCTCTTAACTTGGTCTAAAATATCAGTTTTCAACATTTTATGACTAAATAAGCTATAATATGTCCAATCCGCACATAAAAGTGCAGAAATTGAAAAGAAACTTAAAATCGGAAAACAAGATTATTTCTAATTTTTAGCTCTTAACTTGGTCTAAAATATCTGTTCTCAACATTTTATGACTAAATAAGCTATAATATGTCTAATCCGCACATAAAAGTGCAGAAATTGAAAAGAAACTTGAAATCGGAAAACAAGATTATTTCTAGTTTTTAGCTCTTAACTTGGTCTAAAATATCTGTTCTCAACATTTTATGACTAAATAAGCTATAATATGTCTAATCCACACATAAAAGTGCAGAAATTGAAAAAAAACTTTAAATCGGAAAACAAGATTATTTCTAATTTTTAGCTCTTAACTTGGTCTAAAATATCTGTTTTCAACATTTCATGACTAAATAAGCTATAATATGTCTAATCCACCCATAAAAGTGCAGAGATTGAAAAAAAACTTTAAATCGGAAAACAAGATTATTTCTAATTTTTAGCTCTTGCTCTTAACTTGGTCTAAAATAACTGTTTTCAACATTATATGACTAAATAAGCTATAATATGTCTAATCCACACATAGAAGTGCAGAAATTGAAAAAAAACTTTAAATCGGAAAACAAGATTATTTCTAATTTTTAGCTCTTAACTTGGTCTAAAATATCTGTTTTCAACATTTTATGACTAAATAAACTATAATATGTCTAATCCACACATAAAAGTGCAGAAATTGAAAAAAAACTTTAAATCGGAAAACAAGATTATTTCTAATTTTTAGCTCTTAACTTGGTCTAAAATATCTGTTTTCATCATTTTATGACTAAATAAGCTATAATATGTCTAATCCACACATAAAAGTGCAGAAATTGAAAAAAAACTTTAAATAGGAAAACAAGATTATTTCTATTTTTTAGCTCTTAACTTGGTCTAAAATATCTGTTTTCAACATTTTATGACTTAATAAGCTATAATATGTCTAATCCACACATAAAAGTGCAGAAATTGAAAAAAAAACTTTAAATTGGAAAACAAGATTATTTCTAATTTTTAGCTCTTAACTTGGTCTAAAATATTTGTTTTCAACATTTTAAGACTAAATAAGCTATAATATGTCTAATCCACACATAAAAGTGCAGAAATTGAAAAAAAACTTTAAATCGGAAAACAAGATTATTTCTAATTTTTAGCTCTTAACTTGGTCTAAAATATCTGTTTTCAACATTTTATGTCTAAATAAGTTATAATATGTCTAATCCGCACATAAAAGTGCAGAAATTGAAAAGAAACTTGAAATCGGAAAACAAGATTATTTCTAGTTTTTAGCTCTTAACTTGGTCTAAAATATCTGTTCTCAACATTTTATGACTAAATAAGTTATAATATGTCTAATCCACACATAAAAGTGCAGAAATTGAAAAAAAACTTTAAATCGGAAAACAAGATTATTTCTAATTTTTAGCTCTTAACTTGGTCTAAAATATCTGTTTTCAATATTTCATGACTAAATAAGCTATAATATGTCTAATCCACCCATAAAAGTGCAGAGATTGAAAAAATTTAAATCGGAAAACAAGATTATTTATAATTTTTAGCTCTTAACTTGGTCTAAAATATCTGTTTTCAACATTTTATGACTAAATAAGCTATAATATGTCTCATCCACACATAAAAGTGCAGAAATTGAAAAAAAACTTTAAATCGGAAAACAAGATTATTTCTAATTTTAGCTCTTAACTTGGTCTAAAATATCTGTTTTCAACATTTTATGACTAAATAAGCTATAATATGTCTAATCGACACATAAAAGTGCAGAAATTGAAAAGAAACTTGAAATTGGAAAAAAAGATTATTTCTAATTTTTAGCTCTTAACTTGGTCTAAAATATCTGTTTTCAACATTTTATGACTAAATAAGCTATAATATGTCTAATCCACACATAAAAGTGCAGAAATTGAAAAGAAACTTGAAATCGGAAAACAAGATTATTTCTAATTTTTAGCTCTTAACTTGGTCTAAGATATCTGTTTTCAACATTTTATGACTAAATAAGCTATAATATGTCTAATCCACACATAAAAGTGCAGAAATTGAAAAAAAACTTTAAATCGGAAAAGAAGATTATTTCTAATTTTTAGCTCTTAACTTGATCTAAAATATCTGTTTTCAACATTTTATGACTAAATAAGCTATAATATGTCTAATCCACACCATCACCATCACCATCACCATCACCATCACCATCACCATCACCATCACCATCACCATCACCATCACCATCACCATCACCATCACCATCACCATCACCATCACCATCACCATCACCATCACCATCACCATCACCATCACCATCACCATCACCATCACCATCACCATCACAATCACCATCACCATCACCATCATCATCACCATCACCATCACCATCACCATCACCATCACGATCACCATCACCATCACCATCACCATCTCCATCACCATCACCATCACCATCACCATCACCATCACCATCACCATCACCATCACCATCACCATCACCATCACCATCACCATCACCATCACCATCACCATCACCATCACCATCACCATCACCATCACCATCACCATCACCATCACCATCACCATCACCATCACCATCACCATCACCATCACCATCACCATCACCATCACCATCACCATCACCATCACCATCACCATCACCATCACCATCACCATCACCTTCACCATCACCATCACCATCACCATCACCATCACCATCACCATCACCATCACCATCACCATCACAATCACCATCACCATCACCATCACCATCACCATCACCATCACCATCACCATCACCATCACCATCACCATCACCATCACCATCACCATCACCATCACCATCACCATCACCATCACCATCACCATCACCATCACCATCACCATCACCATCACCATCACCATCACCATCACCATCACCATCACCATAACCATCACCATCACCATCACCATCACCATCACCATCACCATCACCATCACCATCACCATCACCATCACCATCACCATCACCATCACCATCACCATCACCATCACCATCACCATCGGCATCACCATCACCATCACCATCACCATCACCATCACCATCACCATCACCATCACCATCACCATCACCATCACCATCACCATCACCATCACCATCACCATCACCATCACCATCACCATCACCATCACCATCACCATCACCATCACCATCACCATCACCATCACCATCACCTTCACCATCACCATCACCATCACCATCACCATCACCATCACCATCACCATCACAATCACCATCACCATCACCATCACCATCACCATCACCATCACCATCACCATCACCATCACCATCACCATCACCATCACCATCACCATCACCATCACCATCACCATCACCATCACCATCACCATCACCATCACCATCACCATCACCATCACCATCACCATCACCATCACCATCACCATCACCATCACCATAACCATCACCATCACCATCACCATCACCATCACCATCACCATCACCATCACCATCACCATCACCATCACCATCACCATCACCATCACCATCACCATCACCATCACCATCACCATCACCATCACCATCACCATCACCATCACCATCACCATCACCATCACCATCACCATCACCATCACCATCACCATCACCATCGCCATCACCATCACCATCACCATCACCATCACCATCACCATCACCATCACCATCACCATCACCATCACCATCACCATCACCATCACCATCACCATCACCATCACCATCACCATCACCATCACCATCACCATCACCATCACCATCACCATCACCATCACCATCACCATCACCATCACCATCACAATCACCGACACCATCACCATCACCATCACCATCACCATCACCATCACCATCACCATCACCATCACCATCACCATCACCATCACCATCACCATCACCATCACCATCACCATCACCATCACCATCACCATCACCATCACCATCACCATCACCATCACCATCACCATCACCATCACCATCACCATCACCATCACCATCACCATCACCATCACCATCACCATCACCATCACCATCACCATCACCATCACCATCACCATCACCATCACCATCACCATCACCATCACCATCACCATCACCATCACCATCACCATCACCATCACCATCACCATCACCATCACCATCACCATCACCATCACCATCACCATCACCATCACCATCACCATCACCTTCACCATCACCATCACCATCACCATCACCATCACCATCACCATCACCATCACCATCACCATCACCATCACCATCACCATCACCATCACCATCACCATCATCATCACCATCACCATCACCATCACCCTCACCATCACAATCACCATCACCATCACCATCACCATCACCATCACCATCACCATCACCATCACCATCACCATCACCATCACCATCACCATCACCATCACCATCATCATTTCCATCACCATCACCATCACCATCACCATCACCATCACCAACACCATCACCGTCACAATCACAATCACCATCAGCATCACCATCACCATCACCATCACCATCACCATCACCATCACCATCACCATCACCATCACCATCACCATCACCATCACCATCACCATCACCATCACCATCACCATCACCATCACCATCACCATCACCATCACCATCACCATCACCATCACCATCACCATCACCATCACCATCACCATCACCATCACTATTAATTTATGACTAAATAAGCTATAATATGTCTAATCCACACATAAAAGTGCAGAAATTGAAAAAAAACTTTAAATCGGAAAACAAGATTATTTCTAATTTTTAGCTCTTAACTTGGTCTAAAATATCTGTTTTCAACATTTTATGACTAAATAAGCTATAATATGTCTAATCCACACATAAAAGTGCAGAAATTGAAGAAAAACTTTAAATCGGAAAACAAGATTATTTCTAATTTTTAGCTCTTAACTTGGTCTAAAATATCTGTTTTCAACATTTTATGACTAAATAAGCTATAATATGTCTAATCCGCACATAAAAGTGCAGAAATTGAAAAGAAACTTGAAATCGGAAAACAAGATTATTTCTAATTTTTAGCTCTTAACTTGGTCTAAAATAACTGTTCTCAACATTTTATGACTAAATAAGCTATAATATGTCTAATCCACACATAAAAGTGCAGAAATTGAAAAAAAACTTTAAATCGGAAAACAAGATTATTTCTAATTTTTAGCTCTTAACTTGGTCTAAAATATCTGTTCTCAACATTTCATGACTAAATAAGCTATAATATGTCTAATCCACCCATAAAAGTGCAGAGATTGAAAAAAAACTTTAAATCGGAAAACAAGATTATTTCTAATTTTTAGCTCTTAACTTGGTCTAAAATATCTGTTTTCAACATTTTATGACTAAATAAGCTATAATATGTCTAATCCACACATAAAAGTGCAGAGATTGAAAAAAAACTTTAAATCGGAAAACAAGATTATTTCTAATTTTTAGCTCTTAACTTGGTCTAAAATATTTGTTTTCGACTATTTATGACTAAATAAGCTATAATATGTCTAATCCACACATAAAAGTGCAGAAATTGAAAAAAAACTTTAAATCGGAAACAAGATTATTTCTAATTTTTAGCTCTTAACTTGGCCTAAAATATCTGTTTTCAACATTTTATGACTAAATAAGCTAAAATGTCTAATCCACACATAAAAGTGCAGAAATTGAAAAAAAACTTTAAATCGGAAAACAAGATTATTTCTAATATTTTTTTAATATAATCTTAACTTGGTCAAAAATATCTGTTTTCAACATTTTATGACTAAATAAGCTATAATATGTCTAATCCGCACATAAAAATGCAGAAATTGAAAAGAAACTTGAAATCGGAAAACAAGATTATTTCTAATTTTTAGCTCTTTACTTGGTCTAAAATATCTGTTCTCAACATTTTATGACAAAATAAGCTATAATATGTCTAATCCACACATAAAAGTGCAGAAATTGAAAAAAAACTTTAAATCGGAAAACAAGATTATTTCTAATTTTTAGCTCTTAACTTGGTCTAAAATATCTGTTTTCAACATTTCATGACTAAATAAGCTATAATATGTCTAATCCACACATAAAAGTGCAGAAATTGAAAAAAAACTTTAAATCGGAAAACAATATTATTTCTAATTTTTAGCTCTTAACTTGGTCTAAAATATCTGTTTTCAACATTTTATGACTAAATAAGCTATAATATGTCTAATCCACACATAAAAGTGCAGAAATTGAAAAAAAAACTTTAAATCGGAAAACAAGATTATTTCTAATTTTTAGCTCTTAACTTGGTCTAAAATATCAGTTTTCAACATTTTATGACTAAATAAGCTATAATATGTCCAATCCGCACATAAAAGTGCAGAAATTGAAAAGAAACTTAAAATCGGAAAACAAGATTATTTCTAATTTTTAGCTCTTAACTTGGTCTAAAATATCTGTTCTCAACATTTTATGACTAAATAAGCTATAATATGTCTAATCCGCACATAAAAGTGCAGAAATTGAAAAGAAACTTGAAATCGGAAAACAAGATTATTTCTAGTTTTTAGCTCTTAACTTGGTCTAAAATATCTGTTCTCAACATTTTATGACTAAATAAGCTATAATATGTCTAATCCACACATAAAAGTGCAGAAATTGAAAAAAAACTTTAATCGGAAAACAAGATTATTTCTAATTTTTAGCTCTTAACTTGGTCTAAAATATCTGTTTTCAACATTTCATGACTAAATAAGCTATAATATGTCTAATCCACCCATAAAAGTGCAGAGATTGAAAAAAACTTTAAATCGGAAACAAGATTATTTCTAATTTTTAGCTCTTAACTTGGTCTAAAATAACTGTTTTCAACATTATATGACTAAATAAGCTATAATATGTCTAATCCACACATAGAAGTGCAGAAATTGAAAAAAAACTTTAAATCGGAAAACAAGATTATTTCTAATTTTTAGCTCTTAACTTGGTCTAAAATATCTGTTTTCAACATTTATGACTAAATAAACTATAATATGTCTAATCCACACATAAAAGTGCAGAAATTGAAAAAAAACTTTAAATCGGAAAACAAGATTATTTCTAATTTTTAGCTCTTAACTTGGTCTAAAATATCTGTTTTCATCATTTTATGACTAAATAAGCTATAATATGTCTAATCCACACATAAAAGTGCAGAAATTGAAAAAAAACTTTAAATAGGAAAACAAGATTATTTCTATTTTTTAGCTCTTAACTTGGTCTAAAATATCTGTTTTCAACATTTTATGACTTAATAAGCTATAATATGTCTAATCCACACATAAAAGTGCAGAAATTGAAAAAAAAACTTTAAATTGGAAAACAAGATTATTTCTAATTTTTAGCTCTTAACTTGGTCTAAAATATTTGATTTCAACATTTTAAGACTAAATAAGCTATAATATGTCTAATCCACACATAAAAGTGCAGAAATTGAAAAAAAACTTTAAATCGGAAAACAAGATTATTTCTAATTTTTAGCTCTTAACTTGGTCTAAAATATCTGTTCTCAACATTTCATGACTAAATAAGCTATAATATGTCTAATCCACCCATAAAAGTGCAGAGATTGAAAAAAAACTTTAAATCGGAAAACAAGATTATTTCTAATTTTTAGCTCTTAACTTGGTCTAAAATATCTGTTTTCAACATTTTATGACTAAATAAGCTATAATATGTCTAATCCACACATAAAAGTGCAGAGATTGAAAAAAAACTTTAAATCGGAAAACAAGATTATTTCTAATTTTTAGCTCTTAACTTGGTCTAAAATATTTGTTTTCGACTATTTATGACTAAATAAGCTATAATATGTCTAATCCACACATAAAAGTGCAGAAATTGAAAAAAAACTTTAAATCGGAAAACAAGATTATTTCTAATTTTTAGCTCTTAACTTGGCCTAAAATATCTGTTTTCAACATTTTATGACTAAATAAGCTAAAATGTCTAATCCACACATAAAAGTGCAGAAATTGAAAAAAAACTTTAAATCGGAAAACAAGATTATTTCTAATTTTTAACTCTTAACTTGGTCTAAAATATCTGTTTTCAACATTTTATGACTAAATAAGCTATAATATGTCTAATCCGCACATAAAAATGCAGAAATTGAAAAGAAACTTGAAATCGGAAAACAAGATTATTTCTAATTTTTAGCTCTTTACTTGGTCTAAAATATCTGTTCTCAACATTTTATGACAAAATAAGCTATAATATGTCTAATCCACACATAAAAGTGCAGAAATTGAAAAAAAACTTTAAATCGGAAAACAAGATTATTTCTAATTTTTAGCTCTTAACTTGGTCTAAAATATCTGTTTTCAACATTTCATGACTAAATAAGCTATAATATGTCTAATCCACACATAAAAGTGCAGAAATTGAAAAAAAACTTTAAATCGGAAAACAATATTATTTCTAATTTTTAGCTCTTAACTTGGTCTAAAATATCTGTTTTCAACATTTTATGACTAAATAAGCTATAATATGTCTAATCCACACATAAAAGTGCAGAAATTGAAAAAAAAACTTTAAATCGGAAAACAAGATTATTTCTAATTTTTAGCTCTTAACTTGGTCTAAAATATCAGTTTTCAACATTTTATGACTAAATAAGCTATAATATGTCCAATCCGCACATAAAAGTGCAGAAATTGAAAAGAAACTTAAAATCGGAAAACAAGATTATTTCTAATTTTTAGCTCTTAACTTGGTCTAAAATATCTGTTCTCAACATTTTATGACTAAATAAGCTATAATATGTCTAATCCGCACATAAAAGTGCAGAAATTGAAAAGAAACTTGAAATCGGAAAACAAGATTATTTCTAGTTTTTAGCTCTTAACTTGGTCTAAAATATCTGTTCTCAACATTTTATGACTAAATAAGCTATAATATGTCTAATCCACACATAAAAGTGCAGAAATTGAAAAAAAACTTTAAATCGGAAAACAAGATTATTTCTAATTTTTAGCTCTTAACTTGGTCTAAAATATCTGTTTTCAACATTTCATGACTAAATAAGCTATAATATGTCTAATCCACCCATAAAAGTGCAGAGATTGAAAAAAAACTTTAAATCGGAAAACAAGATTATTTCTAATTTTTAGCTCTTAACTTGGTCTAAAATAACTGTTTTCAACATTATATGACTAAATAAGCTATAATATGTCTAATCCACACATAGAAGTGCAGAAATTGAAAAAAAACTTTAAATCGGAAAACAAGATTATTTCTAATTTTTAGCTCTTAACTTGGTCTAAAATATCTGTTTTCAACATTTATGACTAAATAAACTATAATATGTCTAATCCACACATAAAAGTGCAGAAATTGAAAAAAAACTTTAAATCGGAAAACAAGATTATTTCTAATTTTTAGCTCTTAACTTGGTCTAAAATATCTGTTTTCATCATTTTATGACTAAATAAGCTATAATATGTCTAATCCACACATAAAAGTGCAGAAATTGAAAAAAAACTTTAAATAGGAAAACAAGATTATTTCTATTTTTTAGCTCTTAACTTGGTCTAAAATATCTGTTTTCAACATTTTATGACTTAATAAGCTATAATATGTCTAATCCACACATAAAAGTGCAGAAATTGAAAAAAAAACTTTAAATTGGAAAACAAGATTATTTCTAATTTTTAGCTCTTAACTTGGTCTAAAATATTTGATTTCAACATTTTAAGACTAAATAAGCTATAATATGTCTAATCCACACATAAAAGTGCAGAAATTGAAAAAAAACTTTAAATCGGAAAACAAGATTATTTCTAATTTTTAGCTCTTAACTTGGTCTAAAATATCTGTTTTCAACATTTTATGTCTAAATAAGTTATAATATGTCTAATCCGCACATAAAAGTGCAGAAATTGAAAAGAAACTTGAAATCGGAAAACAAGATTATTTATAGTTTTTAGCTCTTAACTTGGTCTAAAATATCTGTTCTCAACATTTTATGACTAAATAAGTTATAATATGTCTAATCCACACATAAAAGTGCAGAAATTGAAAAAAAACTTTAAATCGGAAAACAAGATTATTTCTAATTTTTAGCTCTTAACTTGGTCTAAAATATCTGTTTTCAATAATTCATGACTAAATAAGCTATAATATGTCTAATCCACCCATAAAAGTGCAGAGATTGAAAAAAAACTTTAAATCGGAAAACAAGATTATTTATAATTTTTAGCTCTTAACTTGGTCTAAAATATCTGTTTTCAACATTTTATGACTAAATAAGCTATAATATGTCTCATCCACACATAAAAGTGCAGAAATTGAAAAAAAACTTTAAATCGGAAAACAAGATTATTTCTAATTTTTAGCTCTTAACTTGGTCTAAAATATCTGTTTTCAACATTTTATGACTAAATAAGCTATAATATGTCTAATCGACACATAAAAGTGCAGAAATTGAAAAGAAACTTGAAATTGGAAAAAAAGATTATTTCTAATTTTTAGCTCTTAACTTGGTCTAAAATATCTGTTTTCAACATTTTATGACTAAATAAGCTATAATATGTCTAATCCACACATAAAAGTGCAGAAATTGAAAAGAAACTTGAAATCGGAAAACAAGTTTATTTCTAATTTTTAGCTCTTAACTTGGTCTAAGATATCTGTTTTCAACATTTTATGACTAAATAAGCTATAATATGTCTAATCCACACATAAAAGTGCAGAAATTGAAAAAAAACTTTAAATCGGAAAAGAAGATTATTTCTAATTTTTAGCTCTTAACTTGATCTAAAATATCTGTTTTCAACATTTTATGACTAAATAAGCTATAATATGTCTAATCCACACCATCACCATCACCATCACCATCACCATCACCATCACCATCACCATCACCATCACCATCACCATCACCATCACCATCACCATCACCATCACCATCACCATCACCATCACCATCACCATCACCATCACCATCACCATCACCATCACCATCACCATCACCATCACCATCACAATCACCATCACCATCACCATCATCATCACCATCACCATCACCATCACCATCACCATCACGATCACCATCACCATCACCATCACCATCTCCATCACCATCACCATCACCATCACCATCACCATCACCATCACCATCACCATCACCATCACCATCACCATCACCATCACCATCACCATCACCATCACCATCACCATCACCATCACCATCACCATCACCATCACCATCACCATCACCATCACCATCACCATCACCATCACCATCACCATCACCATCACCATCACCATCACCATCACCATCACCATCACCATCACCATCACCATCACCATCACCATCACCATCACCATCACCATCACCATCACCATCACCATCACCATCACCACACCATCACCATCACCATCACCATCACCATCCCCATCACCATCACCATCACCATCACCATCACCATCACCATCACCATCACCATCACCATCACCATCACCATCACCATCACCATCACCATCACCATCACCATCACCATCACCATCACCATCACCATCACCATCACCATCACCATCACCATCACCATCACCATCACCATCACCATCACCATCACCATCACCATCACCATCACCATCACCATCACCATCACCATCACCATCACCATCACCATCACCATCACCATCACCATCACCATCACCATCACCATCACCATCACCATCACCATCACCATCACCATCACCATCACCATCACCATCACCATCACCATCACCATCACCATCACCATCACCATCACCATCACCATCACCATCACCATCACCATCACCATCACCATCACCATCACCATCACCATCACCATCACCATCACCATCACCATCACCATCACCATCACCATCACCATCACCATCACCATCACCATCACCATCACCATCACCATCACCATCACCATCACCATCACCATCACCATCACCATCACCATCACCATCACCATCACCATCACCATCACCATCACCATCACCATCACCATCACCATCACCATCACCATCACCATCACCATCACCATCACCATCACCATCACCATCACCATCACCATCACCATCACCATCACCATCACCATCACCATCACCATCACCATCACCATCACCATCACCATCACCATCACCATCACCATCACCATCACCATCACCATCACCATCACCATCACCATCACCATCACCATCACCATCACCATCACCATCACCATCACCATCACCATCACCATCACCATCACCATCACCATCACCATCACCATCACCATCACCATCACCATCACCATCACCATCACCATCACCATCACCATCACCATCACCATCACCATCACCATCACCATCACCATCACCATCACCATCACCATCACCATCACCATCACCATCACCATCACCATCACCATCACCATCACCATCACCATCACCATCACCATCACCATCACCATCACCATCACCATCACCATCACCATCACCATCACCATCACCATCACCATCACCATCACCATCACCATCACCATCACCATCACCATCACCATCACCATCACCATCACCATCACCATCACCATCACCATCACCATCACCATCACCATCACCATCACCATCACCATCACCATCACCATCACCATCACCATCACCATCACCATCACCATCACCATCACCATCACCATCACCATCACCATCACCATCACCATCACCATCACCATCACCATCACCATCACCATCACCATCACCATCACCATCACCATCACCATCACCATCACCATCACCATCACCATCACCATCACCATCACCATCACCATCACCATCACCATCACCATCACCATCACCATCACCATCACCATCACCATCACCATCACCATCACCATCACCATCACCATCACCATCACCATCACCATCACCATCACCATCACCATCACCATCACCATCACCATCACCATCACCATCACCATCACCATCACCATCACCATCACCATCACCATCACCATCACCATCACCATCACCATCACCATCACCATCACCATCACCATCACCATCACCATCACCATCACCATCACCATCACCATCACCATCACCATCACCATCACCATCACCATCACCATCACCATCACCATCACCATCACCATCACCATCACCATCACCATCACCATCACCATCACCATCACCATCACCATCACCATCACCATCACCATCACCATCACCATCACCATCACCATCACCATCACCATCACCATCACCATCACCATCACCATCACCATCACCATCACCATCACCATCACCATCACCATCACCATCACCATCACCATCACCATCACCATCACCATCACCATCACCATCACCATCACCATCACCATCACCATCACCATCACCATCACCATCACCATCACCATCACCATCACCATCACCATCACCATCACCATCACCATCACCATCACCATCACCATCACCATCACCATCACCATCACCATCACCATCACCATCACCATCACCATCACCATCACCATCACCATCACCATCACCATCACCATCACCATCACCATCACCATCACCATCACCATCACCATCACCATCACCATCACCATCACCATCACCATCACCATCACCATCACCATCACCATCACCATCACCATCACCATCACCATCACCATCACCATCACCATCACCATCACCATCACCATCACCATCACCATCACCATCACCATCACCATCACCATCACCATCACCATCACCATCACCATCACCATCACCATCACCATCACCATCACCATCACCATCACCATCACCATCACCATCACCATCACCATCACCATCACCATCACCATCACCATCACCATCACCATCACCATCACCATCACCATCACCATCACCATCACCATCACCATCACCATCACCATCACCATCACCATCACCATCACCATCACCATCACCATCACCATCACCATCACCATCACCATCACCATCACCATCACCATCACCATCACCATCACCATCACCATCACCATCACCATCACCATCACCATCACCATCACCATCACCATCACCATCACCATCACCATCACCATCACCATCACCATCACCATCACCATCACCATCACCATCACCATCACCATCACCATCACCATCACCATCACCATCACCATCACCATCACCATCACCATCACCATCACCATCACCATCACCATCACCATCACCATCACCATCACCATCACCATCACCATCACCATCACCATCACCATCACCATCACCATCACCATCACCATCACCATCACCATCACCATCACCATCACCATCACCATCACCATCACCATCACCATCACCATCACCATCACCATCACCATCACCATCACCATCACCATCACCATCACCATCACCATCACCATCACCATCACCATCACCATCACCATCACCATCACCATCACCATCACCATCACCATCACCATCACCATCACCATCACCATCACC
>CAUEHI010000609.1:0-130771 GCA_958507055.1 Crioceris asparagi
GATTAGACATATTATAGCTTGTTTAGTCATAAAATGTTGAAAACAGATATTTTAGACCAAGTTAAGAGCTAAAAATTAGAAATAATCTTGTTTTCCGATTTAAAGTTTTTTTTCAATTTCTGCACTTTTATGTGTGGCTTAGACATATTATAGCTTATTTAGTCATAAAATGTTGAAAACAGATATTTTAGACCAAGATAAGAGCTAAAAATTAGAAATAATCTTGTTTTCCGATTTCAAGTTTCTTTTCAATTTCTGCACTTTGTGGATTAGACAGATTATAGCTTATTTAGTCATAAAATGTTGAAAACAGATATTTTAGACCAAGTTAAGAGCTAAAAATTAGAAACAATCTTGTTTTCCGATTTAAAGTTTTTTTTCAGTTTCTGTACTTTTATGTGTGGATTAGACATATTATAGCTTATTTAGTCATAAAATGTTGAAAACAGATATTTTAGACCAAGTTAAGAGCTAAAAATTAGAAATAATCTTGTTTTCCGATTTAAAGTTTTTTTTCAATTTCTGCACTTTTATGTGTGGATTAGACATATTATAGCTTATTTAGTCATAAATGTTGAAAACAGAAATTTTAGAACAAGTTAAGAGCTAAAAATTAGAAATAATCTTGTTTTCCGATTTAAAGTTTTTGTTCAATTTATGTACTTTTATGTGTGGATTGGACATAATATAACTTATTTAGTCATGAAATGCTGAAAACAGACATTTTAGACCAAGTTAAGAGCTAAAAATTAGAAATAATCTTGTTTTCCGATTTTAAGTTTTTGTTCAATTTATGCACTTTTATGTGTGGATTAGACATATTATAGCTTATTTAGTCATAAAATGTTGAAAACAGAAATTTTAGACCAAGTCAAGAGCTAAAAATTAGAAATAATCTTGATTTCCGATTTTAAGTTTTTGTTCAATTTATGCACTGTTATGTGTGGATTGGACATAATATAACTTATTTAGTCATGAAATGCTGAAAACAGACATTTAGACCAAGTTAAGAGCTAAAAATTAGAAATAATCTTGTTTTCCGATTTTAAGTTTTTGTTCAATTTATGCACTTTTATGTGTGGATTAGACATATTATAGCTTATTTAGTCATAAAATGTTGAAAACAGATATTTTAGACCAAGTTAAGAGCTAAAAATTTGAAATAATCTTGTTTTCCGATTTAAAGTTTTTTTTTCAATTTCTGCACTTTTATCTGTGGATTAGACATATTATAGCTTATTTAGTCATAAAATGTTGAGAACAGATATTTTAGACCAAGTTAAGAGCTAAAACTTAGAAACAATCTTGTTTTCTATTTAAAGTTTTTTTTCAATTTCCGTACTTTTATGTGTGGATTAGACATATTATTGCTTATTTAGTCATAAAATGTTGAAAACAGATATTTTAGACCAAGTTAAGAGCTAAAAATTAGAAATAATCTTGTTTTCCAATTTAAAGTTTTCTTTCAATTTCTGCACTTTTATGTGTGGATTAGACATATTATAGCTTATTTAGTCATAAAATGTTGAAAACAGATATTTTAGACCAAGATAAGAGCTAAAATTAGAAATAATCTTGTTTTCCGATTTCAAGTTTATTTCAATTTCTGCACTTTTATGTGTGGATTAGACATATTATAGCTTATTTAGTCATAAAATGTTGAAAACAGATATTTTAGACCAAGTTAAGAGCTAAAAATTAGAAATAATCTAGTTTTCCGATTCAATTTTTTTTTCAATTTCTGCAATTTTATGTGTGGATTAGACATATTATAGCTTATTTAGTCATAAAATGTTGAAAACAGATATTTTAGACCAATATAAGTGCTGAAAATTAGAAATAATATTGTTTTCCGATTTCAAGTTTCTTTCAATTTCTGCAATTTTATGTGTGGATTAGACATATTATAGCTTATTTAGTCATAAAATGTTGAAAACAGATATTTTAGACCAAGTTAAGTGGTGAAAATTAGAAACTATCTTGTTTACCCATTTTTAGTTTTTTTTTCAATTTCTGCACTTTTATGTGTTTATTAGACATATTATAGCTTATTTAGTCATAAAATGTTGAGAACAGATATTTTAGACCAAGTTAAGAGCTAAAAATTAGAAGCAATCTTGTTTTCCGATTTAAAGTTTTTTTTCAATTTCTGTACTTTTATGTGTGGATTAGACATATTATAGCTTATTTAGTCATAAAATGTTGAAAACAGATATTTTAGACCAAGTTAAGAGCTAAAAAATTAGAAATAATCTTGTTTTCCGATTTAAAGTTTTTTTTCAATTTCTGCACTTTTATGTGTGGCTTAGACATATTATAGCTTATTTAGTCATAAAATGTTGAAAACAGATATTTTAGACCAAGATAAGAGCTAAAAAATTAGAAATAATCTTGTTTTCCGATTCAAGTTTCTTTTCAATTTCTGCACTTTCATGTGTGGATTAGACAGATTTATAGCTTATTTAGTCATAAAATGTTGAAAACAGATATTTTAGACCAAGTTAAGAGCTAAAAATTAGAAATAATCTAGTTTTCCGATTTAATTTTTTTTTTCAATTTCTGCACTTTTATGTGTGGATTAGACATATTATAGCTTATTTAGTCATAAAATGTTGAAAACAGATATTTTAGACCAAGATAAGAGCTAAAAATTAGAAATAATCTTGTTTTCCGATTTCAAGTTTCTTTTCAATTTCTGCACTTCTATGTGTGGATTAGACATATTATAGCTTATTTTGTCATAAAATGTTGAAAACAGATATTTTAGACCAAGTTAAGTGCTGAAAATTAGAAATAATCTTGTTTTCCGATTTTAAGTTTTTGTTCAATCTATGCACTTTTATGTGTGGATTAGACATATTATAGCTTATTTAGTCATAAAATGTTGAAAACAGATATTTTAGACCAAGTTAAGAGCTAAAAATTAGAAATAATCTTGTTTTCCGATTTTAAGTTTTTGTTCAATTTATGCACTTTTATGTGTGGATTAGACATATTATAGCTTATTTAGTCATAAAGTGTTGAAAACAGAAATATTAGACCAACTTAAGAGCTAAAAATTAGAAATAATCTTGTTTTCCGATTTAAAGTTTTTTTTTCAATTTCTGCACTTCTATCTGTGGATTAGACATATTATAGCATATTTAGTCATAAAATGTTGAGAACAGATATTTTAGACCAAGTTAAGAGCTAAAAATTAGAAACAATCTTGTTTTCCGATTTAAAGTTTTTTTTCAATTTCTGTACTTTTATGTGTGGATTAGACATATTATAGCTTATTTAGTCATAAAATGTTGAGAACAGATATTTTAGACAAGATAAGAGCTAAAAATTAGAAATAATCTTGTTTTCCGATTTCAAGTTTCTTTTTCAATTTCTGCACTTTGCTTATGTGTGGATTAGACATATTATAGCTTATTTAGTCATAAAATGTTGAAAACAGATATTTTAGACCATGTTAAAAGCTAAAAATTAGAAATAATCTAGTTTTCCGATTTAATTTTTTTTTTCAATTTCTGCACTTTTATGTGTGGATTAGACATATTATAGCTTATTTAGTCATAAAATGTTGGAAAACAGATATTTTAGACCAAGATAAGAGCTAAAAATTAGAAATAATCTTGTTTTCCGATTTCAAGTTTCTTTTCAATTTCTGCACTTCTATGTGTGGATTAGACATATTATAGCTTATTTAGTCATAAAATGTTGAAAACAGATATTTTAGACCAAGTTAAGTGCTGAAAATTAGAAATAATCTTCTTTTCCGATTTTAAGTTTTTGTTCAATCTATGCACTTTTATGTGTGGATTAGACATATTATAGCTTATTTAGTCATAAAAGGTTGAAAACAGATATTTTAGACCAAGTTAAGAGCTAAAAATTAGAAATAGTCTTGTTTTCCGATTTTAAGTTTTTGTTCAATTTATGCACTTTTATGTGTGGATTAGACATATTATAGCTTATTTAGTCATAAAGTGTTGAAAACAGAAATTTTAGACCAACTTTAGAGCTAAAAATTAGAAATAATCTTGTTTTCCGATTTAAAGTTTTTTTTTCAATTTCTGCACTTCTATCTGTGGATTAGACATATTATAGCATATTTTGTCATAAAATGTTGAGAACAGATATTTTAGACCAAGTTAAGAGCTAAAAATTAGAAACAATCTTGTTTTCCGATTTAAAGTTTTTTTTCAATTTCTGTACTTTTATGTGTGGATTAGACATATTATAGCTTATTTAGTCATAAAATGTTGAAAACAGATATTTTAGACCAAGTTAAGAGCTAAAAATTAGAAATAATCTTGTTTTCCGATTTAAAGTTTTTTTTCAATTTCTGCACTTTTATGTGTGGATTAGACATATTATAGCTTATTTAGTCATAAAATGTTGAAAACAGATATCTTAGACCAAGATAAGAGCTAAAAATTAGAAATAATCTTGTTTTCCGATTTTAAGTTTTTGTTCAATCTATGCACTTTTATGTGTGGATTAGACATATAGCTGATTTAGTCATAAAATGTTGAAAACAGATATTTTAGACCAAGTTAAGAGCTAAAAATTAGAAATAATCTTGTTTTCCGATTTTAAGTTTTTGTTCAATTTATGCACTTTTATGTGTGGATTAGACATATTATAGCTTATTTAGTCATAAAGTGTTGAAAACTGAAATTTTAGACCAACTTAAGAGCTAAAAATTAGAAATAATCTTGTTTTCCGATTTAAAGTTTTTTTTTCAATTTCTGCACTTCTATCTGTGGATTAGACATATTATAGCATATTTAGTCATAAAATGTTGAGAACAGATATTTTAGACCAAGTTAAGAGCTAAAAATTAGAAACAATCTTGTTTTCCGATTTAAAGTTTTTTTTCAATTTCTGTACTTTTATGTGTGGATTAGACATATTATAGCTTATTTAGTCATAAAATGTTGAGAACAGATATTTTAGACCAAGATAAGAGCTAAAAATTAGAAATAATCTTGTTTTCCGATTTCAAGTTTCTTTTCAATTTCTGCACTTTCATGTGTGGATTAGACATATTATAGCTTATTTAGTCATAAAATGTTGAAAACAGATATTTTAGACCAAGTTAAGAGCTAAAAATTAGAAATAATCTAGTTGTCCGATTTAATTTTTTTTTTCAATTTCTGCACTTTTATGTGTGGATTAGACATATTATAGCTTATTTAGTCATAAAATGTTGAAAACAGATATTTTAGACCAAGATAAGAGCTAAAAATTAGAAATAATCTTGTTTTCCGATTTCAAGTTTCTTTTCAATCTCTGCACTTCTATGTGTGGATTAGACATATTATAGATTATTTAGTCATAAAATGTTGAAAACAGATATTTTAGACCAAGTTAAGTGCTGAAAATTAGAAATAATCTTGTTTTCCGATTTTAAGTTTTTGTTCAATCTATGCACTTTTATGTGTGGATTAGACATATTATAGCTTATTTAGTCATAAAATGTTGAAAACAGATATTTTAGACCAAGTTAAGAGCTAAAAATTAGAAATAGTCTTGTTTTCCGATTTTAAGTTTTTGTTCAATTTATGCACTTTTATGTGTGGATTAGACATATTATAGCTTATTTAGTCATAAAGTGTTGAAAACAGAAATTTTAGACCAACTTAAGAGTTAAAAATTAGAAATAATCTTGTTTTCCGATTTAAATTTTTTTTTTCAATTTCTGCACTTCTATCTGTGGATTAGACATATTATAGCATATTTAGTCATAAAATGTTGAGAACAGATATTTTAGACCAAGATAAGAGCTAAAAATTAGAAACAATCTTGTTTTCCGATTTAAAGTTTTTTTTCAATTTCTGTACTTTTATGTGTGGATTAGACATATTATAGCTTATTTAGTCATAAAATGTTGAAAACAGATATTTTAGACCAAGTTAAGAGCTAAAAATTAGAAATAATCTTGTTTTCCGATTTAAAGTTTTTTTTCAATTTCTGCACTTTTATGTGTGGATTAGACATATTATAGCTTATTTAGTCATAAAATGTTGAAAGCAGATATTTTAGACCAAGATAAGAGCTAAAAATTAGAAATAATCTTGTTTTCCGATTTCAAGTTTCTTTTCAATTTCTTCACTTTTATGTGTGGATTAGACATATTATAGCTTATTTAGTCATTAAAATGTTGAAAGCAGATATTTTAGACCAAGTTAAGAGCTAAAAATTAGAAATAATCTAATTTTCCGATTTAATTTTTTTTTTCAATTTCTGCACTTTTATGTGTGGATTAGACATATTATAGCTTATTTAGTCATAAAATGTTGAAAACAGATATTTTAGACCAAGATAAGAGCTAAAAATTAGAAATAATCTTGTTTTCCGATTTCAAGTTTCTTTTCAATTTCTGCACTTTTATGTGTGGATTAGACATATTATAGCTAATTTAGTCATAAAATGTTGAAAACAGATATTTTAGACCAAGTTAAGTGCTGAAAATTAGAAATAATCTTGTTTTCCGATTTTAAGTTTTTGTTCAATTTCTGCACTTTTATGTGTGGATTAGACATATTATAGCTTATTTACTCATAAAATGTTGAAAACAGATACTTTAGACCAAGTTAAGAGCTAAAAATTAGAAACAATCTTGTTTTCCGATTTAAAGTTTTTTTTCAATTTCTGCACTTTTATGTGTGGATTAGACATATTATAGCTTATTTAGTCATAAAATGTTGAGAACAGATATTTTAGACCAAGTTAAGAGCTAAAAATTAGAAACAATCTTGTTTTCCGATTTAAAGTTTTTTTTCAATTTCTGTACTTTTTTGTGTGGATTAGACATATTATAGCTTATTTAGTCATAAAATGTTGAAAACAGATATTTTAGACCAAGTTAAGAGCTAAAAATTAGAAATAATCTTGTTTTCCGATTTCACGTTTCTTTTCAATTTCTGCACTTTTATGTGTGGATTAGACATATTATAGGTTATTTAGTCATAAAATGTTGAGAACAGATATTTTAGACCAAGTTAAGTGCTGAAAATTAGAAATAATCTTGTTTTCCGATTTTAAGTTTTTGTTCAATTTCTGCACTTTTATGTGTGGATTAGACATATTATAGCTTATTTAGTCATAAAATGTTGAAAACAGATATTTTAGACCAAGTTAAGAGCTAAAAATTAGAAACAATCTTGTTTTCTGATTTAATTTTTTTTTTAAATTTCTGCACTTTTATGTGTGGATTAGACATATTATAGCTTATTTAGTCATAAAATGTTGAGAACAGATATTTTAGACCAAGTTAAGAGCTAAAAATTAGAAACAATCTTGTTTTCCGATTTAAAGTTTTTTTTCAATTTCTGTACTTTTATGTGTGGATTAGACATATTATAGCTTATTTAGTCATAAAATGTTGAAAACAGATATTTTAGACCAAGTTAGGAGCTAAAAATTAGAAATAATCTTGTTTTCCGATATAAAGTTTTTTTCCAATTTCTGCACTTTTATGTGTGGATTAGACATATTATAGCTTATTTAGTCATAAAATGTTAAAAACAGATATTTTAGACCAAGATAAGAGCTAAAAATTAGAAATAATCTTGTTTTCCGATTTCAAGTTTCTTTTCAATTTCTGCACTTTTATGTGTGGATTAGACATATTATAGCTTATTTAGTCATAAAATGTTGAAAACAGATATTTTAGACCAAGTTAAGAGCTAAAAATTAGAAATAATCTAGTTTTCCGATTTAATTTTTTTTTTTTCAATTTCTGCACTTTTATGTGTGGATTAGACATATTATAGCTTATTTAGTCATAAAATGATGAAAACAGATATTTTAGACCAAGATAAGAGCTAAAAATTAGAAATAATCTTGTTTTCCGATTTCAAGTTTCTTTTCAATTTCTGCACTTTTATGTGTGGATTAGACATATTATAGCTTATTTAGTCATAAAATGTTGAAAACAGATATTTTAGACCAAGTTAAGTGCTGAAAATTAGAAATAATCTTGTTTTCCGATTTTAAGTTTTTGTTCAATTTATGCACTTTTATGTGTGGATTGGACATAATATAACTTATTTAGTCATGAAATGCTGAGAACAGACATTTTAGACCAAGTTAAGAGCTAAAAATTAGAAATAATCTTGTTTTCCGATTTTAAGTTTTTGTTCAATTTATGCACTTTTATGTGTGGATTAGACATATTATAGCTTATTTAGTCATAAAATGTTGAAAACAGAAATTTTAGACCAAGTTAATTGCTAGAAATTAGAAATAATCTTGTTTTCCGATTTAAAGTTTTTTTTCAATTTCTGCACTTTTATTTGTGGATTAAACATATTTTAGCTTATTTAGTCATAAAATGTTGAAAACAGATATTTTAGACCAAGTTAAGAGCTAAAAATTAGAAATAATCTTGTTTTCCGATTTTAAGTTTTTGTTCAATTTATGCACTTTTATGTGTGGATTGGACATAATATAACTTATTTAGTCATGAAATGCTGAAAACAGACATTTTAGACCAAGTTAAGAGCTAGAAATTAGAAATAATCTTGTTTTCCGATTTTAAGTTTTTGTTCAATTTATGCACTTTTATGTGAGGATTGGACATAATATAACTTATTTAGTCATGAAAAGCTGAAAACAGACATTTTAGACCAAGTTAAGAGCTAAAAATTAGAAATAATCTTGTTTTCCGATTTTAAGTTTTTGTTCAATTTATGCAGTTTTATGTGTGGATTGGACATAATATAACTTATTTAGTCATGAAATGCTGAAAACAGACATTTTAGACCAAGTTAAGAGCTAAAAATTAGAAATAATCTTGTTTTCCGATTTTATGTTTTTTTTCAATTTCTGCACTTTTATTTGTGGATTAGACATATTATAGCTTATTTAGTCATAAAATGTTGAAAACAGATATTTTAGACCAAGTTAAGAGCTAAAAATTAGAAATAATCTTGTTTTCCGATTTTAAGTTTTTGTTCAATTTATGCACTTTTATGTGTGGATTGGACATAATATAACTTATTTAGACATGAAATGCTGAAAACAGACATTTTAGACCAAGTTAAGAGCTAAAAATTAGAAATAATCTTGTTTTCCGATTTAAAGTTTCTTTTCAATTTCTGCACTTTTATGTGTGTATTGGACATATTATAGCTTATTTAGTCATGAAATGCTGAAAACAGACATTTTAGACCAAGTTAAGAGCTAAAAATTAGAAATAATCTTGTTTTCCGATTTTAAGTTTTTGTTCAATTTATGCACTTTTATGTGTGGATTAGACATATTATAGCTTATTTAGTCATAAAATGTTGAAAACAGAAATTTTAGACCAAGTTAAGAGCTAAAAATTAGAAATAATCTTGTTTTCCGATTAAAAGTTTTTGTTCAATTTATTCAATTTTATGTGTGGATTGGACATAATATAACTTATTTAGTCATGAAATGCTGAAAACAGATATTTTAGACCAAGTTAAGAGCTAAAAATTAGAAATAATCTTGTTTTCCGATTTTAAGTTTTTGTTCAATTTATGCACTTTTATGTGTGGATTAGACATATTATAGATTATTTAGTCATAAAATGTTGAAAACAGATATTTTAGACCAAGTTAAGAGCTAAAAATTAGAAAAAATCTTGTTTTCCGATTTAAAGTTTTTTTTCAATTTCTGCACTTTTATGTGTGGATTAGACATATTATAGCTTATTTAGTCATAAAATGTTGAAAACAGATATTTTAGACCAAGTTAAGAGCTAAAAAATAGAGATAGTCTTGTTTTCCGATTTAAAGTTTTTTTTCAATTTTTGCACTTCTATCTGTGGATTAGACATATTATAGCTTATTTAGTCATAAAATGTTGAGAACAGATATTTTAGACCAAGTTAAGAGCTAAAAATTAGAAACAATCTTGTTTTCCGATTTAAAGTTTTTTTTCAATTTCTGTACTTTTATGAGCGGATTAGACATATTATAGCTTTTTTAGTCATAAAATGTTGAAAACAGATATTTTAGACCAAGTTAAGAGCTAAAAATTAGAAATAATCTTGTTTTCCGATTTGAAGTTTTTTTTCAATTTCTGCACTTTTATGTGTGGATTAGACATATTATAGCTTATTTAGTCATAAAATGGTGAAAACAGATATTTTAGACCAAGATAAGAGCTAAAAATTATAAATAATCTTGTTTTCCGATTTCAAGTTTCATTTCAATTTCTGCACTTTTATGTGTGGATTAGACATATTATAGCTTATTTAGTCATAAAATGTTGAAAACAGATATTTTAGACCAAGATAAGAGCTAAAAATTAGAAATAATCTTGTTTTCCGATTTCAAGTTTCTTTTCAATTTCTGCACTTTTATGTGTGGATTAGACATATTATAGCTTCTTTAGTCATAAAATGTTGAAAACAGATATTTTAGACCAAGTTGAGTGCTGAAAATTAGAAATAATCTTGTTTTCCGATTTTAAGTTTTTGTTCAATTTCTGCACTTTTATGTGTGGATTAGACATATTATAGCTAATTTAGTCATAAAATGTTGAAAACAGATATTTTAGACCAAGTTAAGAGCTAAAAATTAGAAACAATCTTGTTTTCCGATTTAAAGTTTTTTTTCAATTTCTGCACTTTTATGTGTGGATTAGACATATTATAGCTTATTTAGTCATAAAATGTTGAAAACAGATATTTTAGACCAAGTTAAGAGCTAAAAATTAGAAATAATCTTGTTTTCCGATTTAAAGTTTTTTTCAATGTCTGCACTTTTATGTGTGGATTAGACATATTATAGCTTATTTAGTCATAAAATGTTGAAAACAGATATTTTAGACCAAGATAAGAGCTAAAAATTAGAAATAATCTTGTTTTCCGATTTCAAGTTTCTTTTCAATTTCTGCACTTTTATGTGTGGATTAGACATATTATAGCTAATTTAGTCATAAACTGTTGAAAACAGATATTTTAGACCAAGTTAAGTGCTGAATGTTAGAAATAATCTTGTTTTCCGATTTTAAGTTTTTGTTCAATTTCTGCACTTTTATGTGTGGATTAGACATATTATAGCTTATTTAGTCATAAAATGTTGAAAACAGATATTTTAGACCAAGTTAAGAGCTAAAAAATAGAGATAGTCTTGTTTTCCGATTTAAAGTTTTTTTTCATTTTTTGCACTTCTATCTGTGGATTAGACATATTATAGCTTATTTAGTCATAAAATATTGAGAACAGATATTTTAGACCAAGTTAAGAGCTAAAAATTAGAAACAATCTTGTTTTCCGATTTAAAGTTTTTTTTCAATTTCTGTACTTTTATGTGCGGATTAGACATATTATAGCTTATTTAGTCATAAAATGTTGAAAACAGATATTTTAGACCAAGTTAAGAGCTAAAAATTAGAAATAATCTTGTTTTCCGATTTGAAGTTTTTTTTCAATTTCTGCACTTTTATGTGTGGATTAGACATATTATAGCTTATTTAGTCATAAAATGGTGAAAACAGATATTTTAGACCAAGATAAGAGCTAAAAATTATAAATAATCTTGTTTTCCGATTTCAAGTTTCTTTTCAATTTCTGCACTTTTATGTGTGGATTAGACATATTATAGCTTATTTAGTCATAAAATGTTGAAAACATATATTTTAGACCAAGTTGAGTGCTGAAAATTAGAAATAATCTTGTTTTCCGATTTTAAGTTTTTGTTCAATTTCTGCACTTTTATGTGTGGATTAGACATATTATAGCTAATTTAGTCATAAAATGTTGAAAACAGATATTTTAGACCAAGTTAAGAGCTAGAAATTAGAAACAATCTTGTTTTCCGATTTAAAGTTTTTTTTCAATTTCTGCACTTTTATGTGTGGATTAGACATATTATAGCTTATTTAGTCATAAAATGTTGAAAACAGATATTTTAGACCAAGTTAAGAGCTAAAAAATAGAAATAATCTTGTTTTCCGATTTAAATTTTTTTTTTCAATTTCTGCACTTTTATCTGTGGATTAGACATATTATAGCTTATTTAGTCATAAAATGTTGAGAACAGATATTATAGACCAAGTTAAGAGCTAAAAATTAGAAACAATCTTGTTTTCCGATTTAAAGTTTTTTTTCAATCTCTGTACTTTTATGTGTGGATTAGACATATTATAGCTTATTTAGTCATAAATTTTGAAAACAGATATTTTAGACCAAGTTAAGAGCTAAAAATTAGAAATAATCTTGTTTTCCGATTTAAAGTTTTTTTCAATTTCTGCACTTTTATGTGTGGATTAGACATATTATAGCTTATTTAGTAATAAAATGTTGAAAACAGATATTTTAGACCAAGATAAGAGCTAAAAATTAGAAATAATCTTGTTTTCCGATTTCAAGTTTCTTTTCAATTTCTGCACTTTTATGTGTGGATTAGACATATTATAGCTTATTTAGTCATAAAATGTTGAAAACAGATATTTTAGACCAAGTTAAGTGCTGAAAGTTAGAAATAATCTTGTTTTCCGATTTTAAGTTTTTGTTCAATTTCTGCACTTTTATGTGTGGATTAGACATATTATAGCTTATTTAGTCATAAAATGTTGAAAACAGATATTTTTGACCAAGTTAAGAGCTAAAAATTAGAAACAATCTTGTTTTCCGATTTAAAGTTTTTTTTCAATTTCTGCACTTTTATGTGTGGATTAGACATATTATAGCTTATTTAGTCATAAAATGTTGAAAACAGATATTTTAGACCAAGTTAAGAGCTAAAAAATAGAAATAATCTTGTTTTCCGATTTATAGTTTTTTTTCAATTTCTGCACTTTTATCTGTGGATTAGACATATTATAGCTTATTTAGTCATAAAATGTTGAGAACAGATATTTTAGACCAAGTTAAGAGCTAAAAATTAGAAACAATCTTGTATTCCGATTTAAAGTTTTTTTTCAATTTCTGTACTTTTATGTGTGGATTAGACATACTATAGCTTATTTAGTCATAGAATGTTGAAAACAGATATTTTAGACCAAGATAAGAGCTAAAAATTAGAAATAATCTTGTTTTCCGATTTCAAGTTTCTTTTCAATTTCTGCACTTTTATGTGTGGATTAGACATATTATAGCTTATTTAGTCATAAAATGTTGAAAACCGATATTTTAGACCAAGTTAAGAGCTAAAAAATAGAAATAATCTTGTTTTCCGATTTAAAGTTTTTTTTTTCAATTTCTGCACTTTTATCTGTGGATTAGACATATTATAGCTTATTTTGTCATAAAATGTTGAGAACAGATATTATAGACCAAGTTAAGAGCTAAAAATTAGAAAAAATCTTGTTTTCCGATTTAAAGTTTTTTTTCAATTTCTGCACTTTTATGTGTGGATTAGACATATTATAGCTTATTTAGTCATAAAATGTTGAAAACAGATATTTTAGACCAAGTTAAGAGCTAAAAAATAGAGATAATCTTGTTTTCCGATTTAAAGTTTTTTTTCAATTTTTGCACTTTTATCTGTGGATTAGACATATTATAGCTTATTTAGTCATAAAATGTTGAGAACAGATATTTTAGACCAAGTTAAGAGCTAAAAATTATAAATAATCTTGTTTTCCGATTTCAAGTTTATTTTCAATTTCTGCACTTTTATGTGTGGATTAGACATATTATAGCTTATTTAGTCATAAAATGTTGAAAATAGATATTTTAGACCAAGTTAAGAGCTAAAAATTAGAAATAATCTAGTTTTCCGATTAATTTTTTTTTTTAATTTCTGCACTTTTATGTGTGAATTAGACATATTATAGCTTATTTAGTCATAAAATGTTGAAAACAGATATTTCAGTCCAAGATAAGAGCTAAAAATTAGAAATAATCTTGTTTTCCGATTTCAAGTTTCTTTTCAATTTCTGCACTTTTATGTGTGGATTAGACATATTATAGCTTATTTAGTCATAAAATGTTGAAAACAGATATTTTAGACCAAGTTGAGAGCTGAAAATTAGAAATAATCTTGTTTTCCGATTTTAAGTTTTTGTTCAATTTCTGCACTTTTATGTGTGGATTAGACATATTATAGCTAATTTAGTCATAAAATGTTGAAAACAGATATTTTAGACCAAGTTAAGAGCTAAAAATTAGAAACAGTCTTGTTTTCCGATTTAAAGTTTTTTTTTCAATTTCTGCACTTTTATGTGTGGATTAGACATATTATAGCTTATTTAGTTATAAAATGTTGAAAACAGATATTTTAGACCAAGTTAAGAGCTAAAAAATAGAAATAATCTTGTTTTCCGATTTAAAGTTTTTTTTCAATTTCTGCACTTTTATCTGTGGATAAGACATATTATAGCTTATTTAGTCATAAAATGTTGAGAACAGATATTTTAGACCAAGTTAAGAGCTAAAAATTAGAAACAATCTTGTATTCCGATTTAAAGTTTTTTTTCAATTTCTGTACTTTTATGTGTGGATTAGACATACTATAGCTTATTTAGTCATAAAATGTTGAAAACAGATATTTTAGACCAAGATAAGAGCTAAAAATTAGAAATAATCTTGTTTTCCGATTTCAAGTTTCTTTTCAATTTCTGCACTTTTATGTGTGGATTAGACATATTATAGCTTATTTAGTCATAAAATGTTGAAAACAGATATTTTAGACCAAGTTAAGAGCTAAAAAATAGAAATAATCTTGTTTTCCGATTTAAAGTTTTTTTTTCAATTTCTGTACTTTTATCTGTGGATTAGACATATTATAGCTTATTTAGTCATAAAATGTTGAGAACAGATATTATAGACCAAGTTAAGAGCTAAAAATTAGAAAAAATCTTGTTTTCCGATTTAAAGCTTTTTTTCAATTTCTGCACTTTTATGTGTGGATTGGACATATTATAGCTTATTTAGTCATAAAATGTTGAAAACAGATATTTTAGACCAAGTTAAGAGCTAAAAAATAGAGATAATCTTGTTTTCCGATTTAAAGTTTTTTTTTCAATTTTTGCACTTTTATCTGTGGATTAGACATATTATAGCTTATTTAGTCATAAAATGTTGAGAACAGATATTTTAGACCAAGTTAAGAGCTAAAAATTAGAAACAATCTTGTTTTCCGATTTAAAGTTTTTTTTCAATTTCTGTACTTTTATGTGTGCATTAGACATATTATAGCTTATTTAGTCATAAAATGTTGAAAACAGATATTTTAGACCAAGTTAAGAGCTAAAAATTAGAAATAATCTTGTTTTCCGATTTAAAGTTTTTTTTCAATTTCTGCACTTTTATGTGTGGATTAGATATATTATAGCTTATTTAGTCATAAAATGGTGAAAACAGATATTTTAGACCAAGATAAGAGCTAAAAATTATAAATAATCTTGTTTTCCGATTTCAAGTTTCTTTTCAATTTCTGCACTTTTATGTGTGGATTAGACATATTATAGCTTATTTAGTCATAAAATGTTGAAAATAGATATTTTAGACCAAGTTAAGAGCTAAAAATTAGAAATAATCTAGTTTTCCGATTAAATTTTTTTTTCAATTTCTGCACTTTTATGTGTGGAATAGACATATTATAGCTTATTTAGTCATAAAATGTTGAAAACAGATAATTTAGTCCAAGATAAGAGCTAAAAATTAGAAATAATCTTGTTTTCCGATTTCAAGTTTCTTTTCAATTTCTGCACTTTTATGTGTGGATTAGACAAATTATAGCTTATTTAGTCATAAAATGTTGAAAACATATATTTTAGACCAAGTTGAGTGTTGAAAATTAGAAATAATCTTGATTTCCGATTTTAAGTTTTTGTTCAATTTCTGCACTTTTATGTGTGGATTAGACATATTATAGCTAATTTAGTCATAAAATGTTGAAAACAGATATTTTAGACCAAGTTAAGAGCTAAAAATTAGAAACAATCTTGTTTTTCGATTTAAAGTTTTTTTTCAATTTCTGCACTTTTATGTGTGGATTAGACATATTATAGCTTATTTAGTCGTAAAATGTTGAAAACAGATATTTTAGACCAAGTTAAGAGCTAAAAAATAGAAATAATCTTGTTTTCCGATTTAAAGTTTTTTTTTCAATTTCTGCACTTTTATCTGTGGATTAGACATATTATAGCTTATTTAGTCATAAAATGTTGAGAACAGATATTATAGACCAAGTTAAGAGCTAAAAATTAGAAACAATCTTGTTTTCCGATTTAAAGTTTTTTTTCAATCTCTGTACTTTTATGTGTGGATTAGACATATTATAGCTTATTTAGTCATAAAATGTTGAAAACAGATATTTTAGACCAAGTTAAGAGCTAAAAATTAGAAATAATCTTGTTTTCCGATTTAAAGTTTTTTTTAATTTCTGCACTTTTATGTGTGGATTAGACATATTATAGCTTATGTAGTCATAAAATGTTGAAAACAGATATTTTAGTCCAAGATAAGAGCTAAAAATTAGAAATAATCTTGTTTTCCGATTTCAAGTTTCTTTTCAATTTCTGCACTTTTAAGTGTGGATTAGACATATTATAGCTTATTTAGTCATAAAATGTTGAAAACAGATATTTTAGACCAAGTTAAGTGCTGAAAGTTAGAAATAATCTTGTTTTCCGATTTTAATTTTTTGTTCAATTTCTGCACTTTTATGTGTGGATTAGACATATTATAGCTTATTTAGTCATAAAATGTTGAAAACAGATATTTTAGACCAAGTTAAGAGCTAAAAATTAGAAACAATCTTGTTTTCTGATTTAAAGTTTTTTCTCAATTTCTGCACTTTTATGTGTGGATTAGACATATTATAGCTTATTTAGTCATAAAATGTTGAAAACAGATATTTTAGACCAAGTTAAGAGCAAAAAAATAGAAATAATCTTGTTTTCCGATTTAAAGTTTTTTTTCAATTTCTGCACTTTTATCTGTGGATTAGACATATTATAGCTTATTTAGTCATAAAATGTTGAGAACAGATATTTTAGACCAAGTTAAGAGCTAAAAATTAGAAACAATCTTGTATTCCGATTTAAAGTTTTTTTTCAATTTCTGTACTTTTATGTGTGGATTAGACATATTATAGCTTATTTAGTCATAAAATGTTGAAAACAGATATTTTAGACCAAGTTGAGTGCTGAAAATTAGAAATAATCTTGTTTTCCGATTTTAAGTTTTAGTTCAATTTCTGCACTTTTATGTGTGGATTAGACATATTATAGCTTATTTAGTCATAAAATGTTGAAAACAGATATTTTAGACCAAGTTGAGTGCTGAAAATTAGAAATAATCTTGTTTTCCGATTTTAAGTTTTAGTTCAATTTCTGCACTTTTATGTGTGGATTAGACATATTATAGCTAATTTAGTCATAAAATGTTGAAAACAGATATTTTAGACCAAGTTAAGAGCTAAAAATCAGAAACAATCTTGTTTTCCGATTTAAAGTTTTTTTTCAATTTCTGCACTTTTATGTGTGGATTAGACATATTATAGCTTATTTAGTCATAAAATGTTGAAAACAGATATTTTAGACCAAGTTAAGAGCTAAAAAATAGAAATAATCTTGTTTTCCGATTTAAAGTTTTTTTTTCAATTTCTGCACTTTTATCTGTGGATTAGACATATTATAGCTTATTTAGTCATAAAATGTTGAGAACAGATATTATAGACCAAGTTAAGAGCTAAAAATTAGAAACAATCTTGTTTTCCGATTTAAAGTTTTTTTTCAATCTCTGTACTTTTATGTGTGGATTAGACATATTATAGCTTATTTAGTCATAAAATGTTGAAAACAGATATTTTAGACCAAGTTAAGAGCTAAAACTTAGAAATAATCTTGTTTTCCGATTTAAAGTTTTTTTTCAATTTCTGCACTTTTATGTGCGGATTAGACATATTATAGCTTATTTAGTCATAAAATGTTGAAAACAGATATTTTAGACCAAGATAAGAGCTAAAAATTAGAAATAATCTTGTTTTCCGATTTCAAGTTTCTTTTCAATTTCTGCACTTTTATGTGTGGATTAGACATATTATAGCTTATTTAGTCATAAAATGTTGAAAACAGATATTTTAGACCAAGTTAAGTGCTGAAAGTTAGAAATAATCTTGTTTTCCGATTTTAATTTTTTGTTCAATTTCTGCACTTTTATGTGTGGATTAGACATATTATAGCTTATTTAGTCATAAAATGTTGAAAACAGATATTTTAGACCAAGTTAAGAGCTAAAAATTAGAAACAATCTTGTTTTCCGATTTAAAGTTTTTTTTCAATTTCTGCACTTTTATGTGTGGATTAGACATATTATAGCTTATTTAGTCATAAAATGTTGAAAACTGATATTTTAGACCAAGTTAAGAGCTAAAAAATAGAAATAATCTTGTTTTCCGATTTAAAGTTTTTTTTCAATTTCTGCACATTTGTCTGTGGATTAGACATATTATAGCTTATTTAGTCATAAAATGTTGAGAACAGATATTTTAGACCAAGTTAAGAGCTAAAAATTAGAAACAATCTTGTATTCCGATTTAAAGTTTTTTTTCAATTTCTGTACTTTTATGTGTGGATTAGACATATTATAGCTTATTTAGTCATAAAATGTTGAAAACAGATATTTTAGACCAAGATAAGAGCTAAAAATTAGAAATAATCTTGTTTTTCGATTTCAAGTTTCTTTTCAATTTCTGCACTTTTATGTGTGGATTAGACATATTATAGCTTATTTAGTAATAAAATGTTGAAAACAGATATTTTAGACCAAGTTAAGAGCTAAAAATTAGAAATAATCTAGTTTTCCGATTTAATTTTTTTTTTCAATTTCTGCACTTTTATGTGTGGATTAGACATATTATAGCTTATTTAGTCATAAAATGTTGAAAACAGATATTTTAGACCAAGATAGCTAAAAATTAGAAATAATCTTGTTTTCCGATTTCAAGTTTCTTTTCAATTTCTGCACTTTCATGTGTGGATTAGACATATTATAGCTTATTTAGTCATAAAATGTTGAAAACAGATATTTTAGACCAAGTTAAGTGCTGAAAATTAGAAATAATCTTGTTTTCCGATTTTAAGTTTTTGTTCAAATTATGCACTTTTAGGTGTGGATTGGACATAATATAACTTATTTAGTCATAAAATGTTGAAAACAGATATTTTAGACCAAGTTAAGAGCTAAGAATTAGAAATAATCTTGTTTTCCGATTTAAAGTTTTTTTTCAATTTTTGCACTTTTATGTATGGATTAGACATATTATAGCTTATTTAGTCATAAAATGTTGAAAACAGAAATTTTAGAACAAGTTAAGAGCTAAAAATTAGAAATAATCTTGTTTTCCGATTTAAAGTTTTTGTTCAATTTATGCACTTTTATGAGTGGATTAGACTTATTATAGCTTATTTAGTCATAAAATGTTGAAAACAGATATTTTAGACCAAGATAAGAGCTAAAAATTAGAAATAATCTTGTTTTCGGATTTCAAGTTCCTTTTCAATTTCTGCACTTTTATGTGTGGATTAGACATATTATAGCTTATTCAGTCATAAAATGTTGAAAACAGATATTTTAGACCAAGTTAAGAGCTAAAAATTAGAAATAATCTAGTTTTCCGATTAAATTTTTTTTTTCAATTTCTGCACTTTTATGTGTGGATTAGACATATTATAGCTTATTTAGTCATAAAATGTTGAAAACAGATATTTTATACCAAGATAAGAGCTAAAAATTAGAAATAATCTTGTTTTCCGATTTCAAGTTTCTTTTCAATTTCTGCACTTTTATGTGTGGATTAAACATATTATAGCTTATTTAGTCATAAAATGTTGAAAATAGAAATTTTAGAACTATTTAAGAGCTAAAAATTAGAAATAATCTTGTTTTCCGATTTAAAGTTTTTGTTCAATTTATGCACTTTTATGTGTGGATTGGACATAATATAACTTATTTAGTCATGAAATGCTGAAAACAGACATTTTAGACCAAGTTAAGAGCTAGAAATTAGAAATAATCTTGTTTTCCGATTTTAAGTTTTTGTTCAATTTATGCACTTTTATGTGTGGATTAGACATATTATAGCTTATTTAGTCATAAAATGTTGAAAACAGATATTTTAGACCAAGATAAGAGCTAAAAATTAGAAATAATCTTGTTTTCCGATTTCAAGTTTCTTTTCAATTTCTGCACTTTCATGTGTGGATTAGACATATTATAGCTTATTTAGTCATAAAATGTTGAAAACAGAAATTTTAGAACAATTTAAGAGCTAAAAATTAGAAATAATCTTGTTTTCCGATTTAAAGTTTTTGTTCAATTTATGCACTTTTATGTGTGGATTGGACATAATATAACTTATTTAGTCATGAAATGCTGAAAACAGACAATTTAGACCAAGTTAAGAGCTAAAAATTAGAAATAATCTTGTTTTCCGATTTTAAGTTTTTGTTCAATTTATGCACTTTTATGTGTGGATTAGACATATTATAGCTTATTTAGTCATAAAATGTTGAAAACAGAAATTTTAGACCAAGTTAAGAGCTAAAAATTAGAAATAATCTTGTTTTCCGATTTAAAGTTTTTTTTCAATTTCTGCACTTTTGTTTGTGGATTAGACATAATATAGCTTATTTAGTCATAAAATGTTGAAAACAGATATTTTAGACCAAGTTAAGAGCTAAAAATTAGAAATAATCGTGTTCTCCGATTTTAAGTTTTTGTTCAATTTATGCACTTTTATGTGTGGATTGGACATAATATAACTTATTTAGTCATGAAATGCTGAAAACAGACATTTTAGACCAAGTTAAGAGCAAGAAATTAGAAATAATCTTGTTTTCCGATTTTAAGTTTTTGTTCAATTTATGCCCTTTTATGTGTGGATTGGACATAATATAACTTATTTAGTCATAAAATGTTGAAAACAGATATTTTAGACCAAGTTAAGAGCTAAAAATTAGAAACAATCTTGTTTTCCGATTTAAAGTTTTTTTTCAATTTCTGCACTTTTATGTGTGGATTAGACATATTATAGCTTATTTAGTCATAAAATGTTGAGAACAGATATCTTAGACCAAGTTAAGAGCTAAAAATTAGAAACAATCTTGTTTTCCGATTTAAAGTTTTTTTTCAATTTCTGTACTTTTATGTGTGGAATAGACATATTATAGCTTATTTAGTCATAAAATGTTGAAAACAGATATTTTAGACCAAGTTAAGAGCTAAAAATTAGAAATAATCTTGTTTTCCGATTTAAAGTTTTTTTTCAATTTCTGCACTTTTATGTGTGGATTAGACATATTATAGCTTATTTAGTCATAAAATGTTGAAAACAGATATTTTAGACCAAGATAAGAGCTAAAAATTAGAAATAATCTTGTTTTCCGATTTCAAGTTTCTTTTCAATTTCTGCACGTTCATGTGTGGATTAGACATATTATAGCTTATTTAGTCATAAAATGTTGAAAACAGACATTTTAGACCAAGTTAAGAGCTAAAAATTAGAAATAATCTAGTTTTCCGATTTAATTTTTTTTTTCAATTTCTGCATTTTTATGTGTGGATTAGACATATTATAGCTTATTTAGTCATAAAATGTTGAAAACAGATATTTTAGACCAAGATAAGAGCTAAAAATTAGAAATAATCTTGCTTTCCGATTTCAAGTTTCTTTTCAATTTCTGCACTTCTATGTGTGGATTAGACATATTATAGCTTATTTAGTCATAAAATGTTGAAAACAGATATTTTAGACCAAGTTAAGTGCTGAAAATTAGAAATAATCTTGTATTCCGATTCTAAGTTTTTGTTCAATCTATGCACTTTTATGTGTGGATTAGACATATTATAGCTTATTTAGTCATAAAATGTCGAAAACAGATATTTTAGACCAAGTTAAGAGCTAAAAATTAGAAATAATCTTGTTTTCCGATTTTAAGTTTTTGTTCAATTTATGCACTTTTATGTGTGGATTAGACATATTATAGCTTATTTAGTCATAAAATGTTGAAAACATAAATTTTAGACCAAGTTAAGAGCTAAAAATTAGAAATAATCTTGTTTTCCGATTTAAAGTTTTTTTTTTCAATTTCTGCACTTCTATCTGTGGATTAGACATATTATAGCATATTTAGTCATAAAATGTTGAGAACAGATATTTTAGACCAAGTTAAGAGCTAAAATTTAGAAACAATCTTGTTTTACGATTTAAAGTTTTTTTTCAATTTCTGCACTTTTATGTGTGGATTAGACATATTATAGCTTATTTAGTCATAAAACGTTGAAAGCAGATATTTTAGACCAAGATAAGAGCTAAAAATTAGAAATAATCTTGTTTTCCGATTTCAAGTTTCTTTTCAATTTCTGCACTTTTATGTGTGGATTGGACATAATATAACTTATTTAGTCATGAAATGCTGAAAACAGACATTTTAGACCAAGTTAAGAGCTAAAAATTAGAAATAATCTTATTTTCCGATTATTAAGTTTTTGTTCAATTTATGCACTTTTATGTGTGGATTAGACATATTATAGCTTATTTAGTCATAAAATGTTGAAAACAGAAATTTTAGACCTAGTAAAGAGCTAAAATTAGAAATAATCTTGTTTTCCGATTTAAAGTTTTTTTTCAATTTCTGCACTTTTATTTGTGGATTAGACATATTATAGCTTATTTAATCATAAAGTGTTGAAAACAGATATTTTAGACCAAGTTAAGAGCAAAAAATTAGAACTAATCTTGTTTTCCGATTTTAAGATTTTGTTCAATTTATGCACTTTTATGTGTGGATTGGACATAATATAACTTATTTAGTCATGAAATGCTGAAAACAGATATTTTAGACCAAGTTAGGAGCTAGAAATTAGAAATAATCTTGTTTTCCGATTTTAAGTTTTTGTTCAATTTAAGCACTTTTATGTGAGGATTGGACATAATATAACTTATTTAGTCATGAAATGCTGAAAACAGACATTTTAGACCAAGTTAAGAGCTAAAAATTAGAAATAATGTTGTTCCTCGATTTAAACTTTCTTTTCAATTTCTGCACTTTAATGTGTGTATTGGACATATTATAGCTTATTTAGTCATGAAATGCTGAAAACAGACATTTTAGACCAAGTTAAGAGCTAAAAATTAGAAATAATCTTGTTTTCCGATTTAAAGTTTTTGTTCAATTTATGCACTTTTATGTGTGGATTGGACATAATATAACTTATTTAGTCATAAAATGCTGAAAACAGATATTTTAGACCAAGATAAGAGCTAAAAATTAGAAATAATCTTGTTTTCCGATTTTAAGTTTTTGTTCAATTTATGCACTTTTATGTGTGGATTAGACATAGTATAGCTTATTTAGTCATAAAATGTTGAAAACAGATATTTTAGACCAAGTTAAGAGCTAAAAATTAGAAACAATCTTGTTTTCCGATTTAAAGTTTTTTTTCAACTTCTGCACTTTTATGTGTGGATTAGACATATTATAGCTTATTTAGTCATAAAATGTTGAAAACAGATATTTTAGACCAAGTTAAGAGCTAAAAAATAGAAATAATCTTGTTTTCCGATTTAAAGTTTTTTTTCAATTTCTGCACTTTTATCTGTGGATTAGACACATGATAGCTTATTTAGTCATAAAATGTTGAGAGCAGATATTTTAGATCAAGTTAAGAGCTAAAAATTAGAAACAATCTTGTTTTCCGATTTAAAGTTTTTTTTCAATTTCTGTACTTTTATGTGTGGATTAGACATATTATAGCTTATTTAGTCATAAAATGTTGAAAACAGATATTTTAGACCAAGATAAGAGCTAAAAATTAGAAATAATCTTGTTTTCCGATTTCAAGTTTCTTTTCAATTTCTGCACTTTTATGTGTGGATTAGACATATTATAGCTTATTCAGTCATAAAATGTTGAAAACAGATATTTTAGACCAAGTTAAGAGCTAAAAATTAGAAATAATCTAGTATTCCGATTATTTTTTTTTTTTCAGCACTTTTATGTGTGGATTAGACATATTATAGCTTATTTAGTCATAAAATGTTGAAAACAGATATTTTAGACCAAGATAAGAGCTAAAAATTAGAAATAATCTTGTTTTTCGATTTCAAGTTTCTTTTCAATTTCTGCACTTTTATGTGTGGATTAGACATATTATAGCTTATTTAGTCATAAAAGGTTGAAAACAGATATTTTAGACCAAGTTAAGTGCTGAAAATTAGAAATAATCTTGTTTTCCGATTTAAAGTTTTTTTTTCAATTTCTGCACTTTTATGTGTGGATTAGACATATTATAGCTTATTTAGTCATAAAATGTTGAAAACAGAAATTTTAGAACAATTTAAGAGCTAAAAATTAGAAATAATCTTGTTTTCCGATTTAAAGTTTTTGTTCAATTTATGCACTTTTATGTGTGGATTGGACATAATATAACTTATTTAGTCATGAAATGCTGATAACAGACATTTTAGACCAAGTTAAGAGCTAAAAATTAGAAATAATCTTGTTTTCCGATTTTAAGTTTTTGTTCAATTTATGCACTTTTATGTGTGGATTAGACATATTATAGCTTATTTAGTCATAAAGTATTGAAAACAGATATTTTAGACCAAGTTAAGAGCAAAAAATTAGAAATAATCTTGTTTTCCGATTTTAAGATTTTTTTCAATTTATGCACTTTTATGTGTGGATTGGACATAATATAACTTATTTAGTCATGAAATGCTGAAAACAGACATTTTAGACCAAGTTAAGAGCTAGAAATTAGAAATAATCTTGTTTTCCGATTTTAAGTTTTTGTTCAATTTAAGCACTTTTATGTGAGGATTGGACATAATATAACTTATTTAGTCATGAAATGCTGAAAACAGACATTTTAGACCAAGTTAAGAGCTAAAAATTAGAAATAATGTTGTTCTCCGATTTAAACTTTCTTTTCAATTTCTGCACTTTAATGTGTGTATTGGACATATTATAGCTTATTTAGTCATGAAATGCTGAAAACAGACATTTTAGACCAAGTTAAGAGCTAAAAATTAGAAATAATCTTGTTTTCCGATTTAAAGTTTTTGTTCAATTTATGCACTTTTATGTGTGGATTGGACATAATATAACTTATTTAGTCATAAAATGCTGAAAACAGATATTTTAGACCAAGATAAGAGCTAAAAATTAGAAATAATCTTGTTTTCCGATTTTAAGTTTTTGTTCAATTTATGCACTTTTATGTGTGGATTAGACATATTATAGCTTATTTAGTCATAAAATGTTGAAAACAGATATTTTAGACCAAGTTAAGAGCTAAAAATTAGAAACAATCTTGTTTTCCGATTTAAAGTTTTTTTTCAATTTCTGCACTTTTATGTGTGGATTAGACATATTATAGCTTATTTAGTCATAAAATGTTGAAAACAGATATTTTAGACCAAGTTAAGAGCTAAAAAATAGAAATAATCTTGTTTTCCGATTTAAAGTTTTTTTTCAATTTCTGCACTTTTATCTGTGGATTAGACACATGATAGCTTATTTAGTCATAAAATGTTGAGAACAGATATTTTAGATCAAGTTAAGAGCTAAAAATTAGAAATAATCTTGTTTTCCGATTTAAAGTTTTTGTTCAATTTATGCACTTTTATGTGTGGATTGGACATAATATAACTTATTTAGTCATAAAATGTTGAAAACAGATATTTTAGACCAAGTTAAGAGCTAAAAATTAGAAACAATCTTGTTTTCCGATTTAAAGTTTTTTTTCAATTTCTGCACTTTTATGTGTGGATTAGACATATTATAGCTTATTTAGTCATAAAATGTTGAAAACAGAAATTTTAGACCAAGTTAAGAGCTAAAAATTAGAAATAATCTTGTTTTCCGATTTAAAGTTTTTTTTCAATTTCTGCACTTTTATTTGTGGATTAGACATATTTTAGCTTATTTAGTCATAAAATGTTGAAAACAGATATTTTAGACCAAGTTAAGAGCTAAAAATTAGAAATAATCGTGTTCTCCGATTTTAAGTTTTTGTTCAATTTATGCACTTTTATGTGTGGATTGGACATAATATAACTTATTTTGTCATGAAATGCTGAAAACAGACATTTTAGACCAAGTTAAGAGCAAGAAATTAGAAATAATCTTGTTTTCCGATTTTAAGTTTTTGTTCAATTTATGCACTTTTATGTGTGGATTGGACATAATATAACTTATTTAGTCATAAAATGTTGAAAACAGATATTTTAGACCAAGTTAAGAGCTAAAAATTAGAAACAATCTTGTTTTCCGATTTAAAGTTTTTTTTCAATTTCTGCACTTTTATGTGTGGATTAGACATATTATAGCTTATTTAGTCATAAAATGTTGAGAACAGATATTTTAGACCAAGTTAAGAGCTAAAAATTAGAAACAATCTTGTTTTCCGATTTCAAGTTTTTGTTCAATTTCTGCACTTTTATGTGTGGATTAGACATATAGCTTATTTAGTCATAAAATGTTGAAAACAGATATTTTAGACCAAGTTAAGAGCTAAAAATTAAAAACAATCTTGTTTTCCGATTTAAAGTTTTTTTTCAATTTCTGCACTTTTATGTGTGGATTAGACATATTATAGCTTATTTAGTCATAAAATGTTGAGAACAGATATCTTAGACCAAGTTAAGAGCTAAAAATTAGAAACAATCTTGTTTTCCGATTTAAAGTTTTTTTTTTCAATTTCTGTACTTTTATGTGTGGATTAGACATATTATAGCTTATTTAGTCATAAAATGTTGAAAACAGATATCTTAGACCAAGTTAAGAGCTAAAAATTAGAAACAATCTTGTTTTCCGATTTAAAGTTTTTTTTTTCAATTTCTGTACTTTTATGTGTGGATTAGACATATTATAGCTTATTTAGTCATAAAATGTTGAAAACAGATATTTTAGACCAAGTTAAGAGCTAAAAATTACAAATAATCTAGTTTTCCGATTTAAATTTTTTTTTCAATTTCTGCACTTTTATGTGTGGATTAGACATATTATAGCTTATTTAGTCATAAATTGTTGAAAACATATATTTTAGACCAAGATAAGAGCTAAAAATTAGAAATAATCTTGCTTTCCGATTTCAAGTTTCTTTTCAATTTCTGCACTTTTATGTGTGGATTAGACATATTATAGCTTATTTAGTCATAAAATGTTGAAAACAGATATTTTAGACCAAGTTAAGTGCTGAAAATTAGAAATAATCTTGTTTTCCGATTTTAAGTTTTTGTTCAATTTCTGCACTTTTATGTGTGGATTAGACATATTATAGCTTATTTAGTCATAAAATGTTGAAAACAGATATTTTAGACCAAGTTAAGAGCTAAAAATTAGAAACAATCTTGTTTTCTGATTTAAATTTTTTTTTCAATTTCTGCACTTTTATGTGTGGATTAGACATATTATAGCTTATTTAGTCATAAAATGTTGAGAACAGATATTTTAGACCAAGTTAAGAGCTAAAAATTAGAAACAATCTTGTTTTCCGATTTCAAGTTTCTTTTCAATTTCTGCACTTTTATGTGTGGATTAGACATATTATAGCTTATTTAGTCATAAAATGATGAAAACAGATATTTTAGAGCAAGATAAGAGCTAAAAATTAGAAATAATCTTGTTTTCCGATTTCAAGTCTCTTTTCAATTTCTGCACTTTTATGTGTGGATTAGACATATTATAGCTTATTTAGTCATAAAATGTTGAAAACAGATATTTTAGACCAAGTTAAGTGCTGAAAATTAGAAATAATCTTGTTTCCGATTTTAAGTTTTTGTTCAATTTATACACTTTTAGGTGTGGATTGGACATAATATAACTTATTTAGTCATAAAATGTTGAAAACAGATATTTTAGACCAAGTTAAGAGCTAAAAATTAGAAATAATCTTGTTTTCCGATTTAAAGTTTTTTTCAATTTCTGCACTTTTATGTGTGGATTAGACATATTATAGCTTATTTAGTCATAAAATGTTGAAAACAGAAATTTTAGAACAAGTTAAGAGCTAAAAATTAGAAATAATCTTGTTTTCCGATTGAAAGTTTTTGTTCAATTTATGCACTTTTATGTGTGGATTGGACATAATATAACTTATTTAGTCATGAAATGCTGGAAACAGACATATTAGACCAAGTTAAGAGCTAAAAATTAGAAATAATCTTGTTTTCCGATTTTAAATTTTTGTTCAATTTATGCACTTTTATGTCTGGATTGGACATAATATAACTTATTTAGTCATGAAATGCTGAGAACAGACATTTTAGACCAAGTTAAGAGCTAAAAATTAGGAATAATCTTGTTTTCCGATTTTAAGTTTTTGTTCAATTTATGCACTTTTATGTGTGGATTAGACATATTAAAGCTTATTTAGTCATAAAATGTTGAAAACAGAAATTTTAGACCAATCTAATTGCTAGAAATTAGAAATAATCTTGTTTTCCGATTTAAAGTTTTTTTTCAATTTCTGCACTTTTATTTGTGGATTAGACATATTATAGCTTATTTAGTCATAAAATGTTGAAAACAGATATTTTAGACCAAGTTAAGAGCTAAAAATTAGAAATAATCTTGTTTTCCGATTTTAAGTTTTTGTTCAATTTATGCACTTTTATGTGTGGATTGGACATAATATAACTTATTTAGTCATGAAATGCTGAAAACAGACATTTTAGACCAAGTTAAGAGCTAAAAATTAGAAATAATCTTGTTTTCCGATTTAAAGTTTCTTTTCAATTTCTGCACTTTTATGTGTGTATTGGACATATTATAGCTTATTTAGTCATGAAATGCTGAAAACAGACATTTTAGACCAAGTTAAGAGCTAAAAATTAGAAATAATCTTGTTTTCCGATTTTAAGTTTTTGTTCAATTTATGCACTTTTATGTGTGGATTGGACATAATATAACTTATTTAGTCATGAAATGCTGAAAACAGACATTTTAGACCAAGTTAAGAGCTAAAAATTAGAAATAATCTTGTTTTCCGATTTTAAGTTTTTTTTCAATTTCTGCACTTTTATTTGTGGATTAGACATATTATAGCTTATTTAGTCATAAAATGTTGAAAACAGATATTTTAGACCAAGTTATGAGCTAAAAATTAGAAATAATCTTGTTTTCCGATTTTAAGTTTTTGTTCAATTTATGCACTTTTATGTGTGGATTGGACATAATATAACTTATTTAGTCATAAAATGTTGAAAACAGATACTTTAGACCAAGTTAAGAGCTAAAAATTAGAAATAATCATGCTTTCCGATTCTAAGTTTTTGTTCAATTTATGCACTTTCATGTGAGGATTGGACATAATATAACTTATTTAGTCATGAAATGCTGAAAACAGACATTTTTGACCAAGTTAAGAGCTAAAAATTAGAAATAATCTTGTTTTCCGATTTAAAGTTTCTTATCAATTTCTGCACTTTTATGTGTGTATTGGACATATTATAGCTTATTTAGTCATGAAATGCTGAAAACAGACATTTTAGACCAAGTTAAGAGCTAAAAATTAGAAATAATCTTGTTTTCCGATTTTAAGTTTTTGTTCAATTTATGCACTTTTATGTGTGGATTAGACATATTATAGCTTATTTAGTCATAAAATGTTGAAAACAGAAATTTTAGACCAAGTTAAGAGCTAAAAATTAGAAATAATCTTGTTTTCCGATTAAAAGTTTTTGTTCAATTTATGCAATTTTATGTGTGGATTGGACATAATATAACTTATTTAGTCATGAAATGCTGAAAACAGATATTTTAGACCAAGTTAAGAGCTAAAAATTAGAAATAATCTTGTTTTCCGATTTTAAGTTTTTGTTCAATTTATGCACTTTTATGTGTGGATTAGAATTATTATAGATTATTTAGTCATAAAATGTTGAAAACAGATATTTTAGACCAAGTTAAGAGCTAAAAATTAGAAAAAATCTTGTTTTCCGATTTAAAGTTTTTTTTCAATTTCTGCACTTTTATGTGTGGATTAGACATATTATAGCTTATTTAGTCATAAAATGTTGAAAACAGATATTTTAGACCAAGTTAAGAGCTAAAAAATAGAGATAATCTTGTTTTCCGATTTAAAGTTTTTTTTCAATTTTTGCACTTTTATCTGTGGATTAGACATATTATAGCTTATTTAGTCATAAAATGTTGAGAACAGATATTTTAGACCAAGTTAAGAGCTAAAAATTAGAAACAATCTTGTTTTCCGATCTAAAGTTTTTTTTCAATTTCTGTACTTTTATGTGTGGATTAGACATATTATAGCTTATTTAGTCATAAAATGTTGAAAACAGATATTTTAGACCAAGTTAAGAGCTAAAAATTAGAAATAATCTTGTTTTCCGATTTTAAGTTTTTGTTCAATTTATGCACTTTTATGTGTGGATTAGACATATTATAGCTTATTTAGTCATAAAATGGTGAAAACAGATATTTTAGACCAAGATAAGAGCTAAAAATTATAAATAATCTTGTTTTCCGATTTCAAGTTTCTTTTCAATTTCTGCACTTTTATGAGTGGATTAGACATATTATAGCTTATTTAGTCATAAAATGTTGAAAATAGATATTTTAGACCAAGTTAAGAGCTAAAAATTAGAAATAATCTAGTTTTCCGATTAAATTTTTTTTTTCAATTTCTGCACTTTTATGTGTGGATTAGACATATTATAGCTTATTTAGTCATAAAATGTTGAAAACAGATATTTTAGACCAAGATAAGAGCTAAAAATTAGAAATAATCTTGTTTTCCGATTTCAAGTTTCTTTTCAATTTCTGCACTTTTATGTGTGGATTAGACATATTATAGCTTATTTAGTCATAAAATGTTGAAAACAGATATTTTAGACCATGTTGAGTGCTGAAAATTAGAAATAATCTTGTTTTCCGATTTTAAGTTTTTTTTCAATTTCTGCACTTTTATGTGTGGATTAGACATATTATAGCTTATTTAGTCATAAAATGTTGAAAACAGATATTTTAGACCAAGTTAAGAGCTAAAAAATAGAAATAATCTTGTTTTCCGATTTAAAGTTTTTTTTCAATTACTGCACTTTTATCTGTGGATTAGACATATTATAGCTTATTTAGTCATAAAATGTTGAGAACAGATATTATAGACCAAGTTAAGAGCTAAAAATTAGAAACAATCTTGTTTTCCGATTTAAAGTTTTTTTTCAATCTCTGTACTTTTATGTGTGGATTAGACATATTATAGCTTATTTAGTCATAAAATGTTGAAAACAGATATTTAAACCAGGTTAAGAGCTAAAAATTAGAAATAATCTTGTTTTCCGATTTAAAGTTTTTTTCAATTTCTGCACTTTTATGTGTGGATTAGACATATTATAGCTTATTTAGTCATAAAATGTTGAAAACAGATATTTTAGACCAAGATAAGAGCTAAAAATTAGAAATAATCTTGTTTTCCGATTTTAAGTTTTTGTTCAAATTATGCACTTTTAGGTGTGGATTGGACATAATATAACTTATTTAGTCATAAAATGTTGAAAACAGATATTTTAGACCAAGTTAAGAGCTAAAAATTAGAAATAATCTTGTTTTCCGGTTTAAAGTTTTTTTTTCAATTTCTGCACTTTTATGTATGGATTAGACATATTATAGCTTATTTAGTCATAAAATGTTGAAAACAGAAATTTTAGAACAAGTTAAGAGCTAAAAATTAGAAATAATCTTGTTTTCCGATTTAAAGTTTTTGTTCAATTTATGCACTTTTATGTGTGGATTGGACATTGTTCCGTACCCGTCCGCACGCTACGCCGCTGCCCGCATGCTGCATGCCGCTGTCTTCTGTGAGTCCAATAACCACCGCTAGGGTCACCCAAAAAAAGATGCTACCAACAGTAACAGTACCAACTACCAACGCTCGTAATATTCAACACGAAACAAGAACCATCGTCAGCAGATTAACAAATTAACATATATATCAATTAAAGTGTACAATAAACTATTTTGAATACAGTCCACATCTTTTCAATACGAAGAACATGGTCCATCAGAGCGGATATCATCTTCAGTGATCTACAATAATCAATAAATCATCAATACATCAACCTGCAGTTCTCAAGTTTCAACGGCCAAATTCAGCCATTAGACAAGGCAAGAGAGACGGAGCTGTCCAGTATCAGAGCAAGAAAGCAGACAATCTAACAGTGAGTTTCCTATTTTCCTTACATTTTATACATAACCACTCCCTTTCACAAGAGTGACGATATTTCACACAAAGATTGCTGTTACAATGACTGAAATGACTACATTAAACAGAAAACGAGGTAGCGTGAAACGTTCTCTTACGTCTTTCACTAAGCAATTAGATATTCTTGAAACAAAAGAAACTTTATCTGAAATCGAAATATTTCAATTGAAAGATTGGCTAGACAATATTACAGCTATACTATCTGAATTTGATACTATCCAAAACGAGATTGAATCTACTTGTCATGAGAATCAGTTAGAGGATCAATATGTAGAAAGAGAAAACTTTCATCAAAAGTTTTACGAAGCTACAGGTAGGGCAAAATTACTGCTGAAGCAAAATAAGCAACATGATTCGGGTTCGGAGAAAGCGGTAGAGGTTGGCGATGCTGGCGCTTCTAGACACGAACCGATTGCTACAAAATTACCAGAAATTTCCTTGCCAAAATTCACCGGTAACTCTGAAGATTGGTTAGAATTTCGAGACACTTTCAAAATTTTAATTCATAAGAACGTGATGTTATCAGATATTCAAAAATTTTTCTATCTGCGCGGTAGTCTTGAAGGCAGTGCGGCATCTTGCATTAGGAAGGTACAATACGACGCTTCGAACTACTTGGTAGCATGGAACACTTTGTGTTGTAGATTTAATAACGTTAAGAAATTATTACATGATCATTTAAGTTCTCTTCTTTTTTTCGAGCCTATTCAAAAGGGTTCGCACGAGAAACTACAATTTCTGGCTGACAATATTGCTAGACACTTAGGTGCAATTCAACAGCTAGGTCAATCCACAGATAATTGGGACACACTCTTAATATTTTGGATTTCACAAAAACTAGACAATGAAACTCTGTGCGACTGGGAGCGGCAAACGCGAAATAAAGAAGATTATTCTAATATCGATTACTTCCTTTCGTTTTTGCGCGAGCGAGCAAATTTCGTAGAAACTTTAAGTTACAAATGCCATAATTCTGAATCCAAATTCCAAAATAAGACCGCTTCAAAGGCCAATAGAGATCTCTCTAAATTCCCTCGTAGAGAAACTTCGAGAGTTCTGACTACAAGGCTATATTCCTGCTATTTTTGTAAAGGCGAACACGCAATTTATACGTGTAGAGGTTTCATGGATTTATCAATAAAAGAAAGGATTCAATTCATAAAGAAAAATCCTTCAATATGTTTCAATTGTCTACGAGAAGGACATTCTATATCAAAGTGCAAGCTTGGTCCATGCAAAAAATGCAAATCCAAGCACAATACGCTTTTGCATGAAGATCAAGAAGCAAATCAATTGCAATCAACATCATATGCTAATGTCGATTCTACAACAAGCTGTAAGGCGATAGTTTCGAACAGTAGCATATCAGCTATAACAAACCAAGTCCTACTATCTACAGCGAATATATTAATCATGAACAAGGACAAACAATACGTGAAAATGCGAGCATTATTAGATTGCGGTTCACAAACGTCTTTCATCTCCGAAGATGCACTAGAAATGTTGCGGATTCCGAAAGAAAATGCAAACTTAAAGATATTCGGTATATCTAATGTGACTTCACAAGTTAATACAAAATGCAAAATTTATATTAAATCCATTTACACAAATTTCAAAGCAGAAGTCACGTGCTATATTTTACCGACTATCACCAGCATTACGCCTCAATGTCGATTACAAGTCGATCATATCAATATACCGGAAGGGCTGCAATTAGCCGACTCCAATTTCAACAGTCCGGGGCCGATCGGAATGCTAATTGGTGCAGACTTATTTTGGCTTCTCCTAAAGTCAGGTAAAATCGTTTTAGGTAAAAATCTTCCAATACTCCAAGACACCGAATTAGGGTGGCTGGTCTCTGGGCCATTCGGCACTCCAGAATTACGTTCAAATTCGACTTCTTGCAACTTAACCACAAATCAAGATCTGTTATTATCTATTTCAAAATTTTGGGAGATTGAGGAAGTACGCGATAAAAAAGTTGAATCGAAAGATGAAGTTTTATGTGAAAGAATTTTCTCGGAAACTACAACTCGACAATCCGATGGAAGATTTATCGTTAATATGCCTCTTAAACAAGAACCCAATGTGTTAGGAGAATCACGTCTGCAGGCAGAGCATCGATTCTTAGCATTGGAAAGGCGATTAATGAAAAATTCTGTCTTACGCTATACTTACAATAACTTCATGCGAGAATACGAAAAACTGAATCACATGTCACTTGTTACCGATGATAATTCAAATGAACAATCTCACATACATTACTATATGCCGCATCACGGTGTTCAAAAGGAAACGAGTCTCACGACAAAACTAAGGGTTGTTTTCGATGCCTCAGCTCAAGCAACTAGTGGTCTGTCACTAAACAACATTCAGCTAGTTGGACCTGTCATACAAGATGATCTTTTTTCCATTATTTTAAGATTTAGATCATATAAATATGTAATTTCGGCAGACATCGCGAAAATGTACCGACAAGTCATGATAAACCCTCAATATCGCTCATTACAAAGAGTTCTGTGGCGCTATGACACAAATGAACCAATCGAAGCGTATGAACTAAACACGGTCACATACGGTCAAGCTTCGGCAAGCTTTCTAGCAATCAGATGCTTGGTTGCTATAGCTAATGAAATCGAACACAAAAAACCCAATATCGCGAGAGTGATAAAGAAAGACTTTTATGTCGACGACATGCTTACAGGAGCTGATACCATAGAAGAAGCAACAACAATATGTTATGAAGTAGCTCAAGCGCTAAAAGGTGGCTGCTTCGAACTTCGCAAATGGGGTTCAAACGCACCAGAAATTCAGTCCCTAACGGAAAACTGTCAGTGGAGGCATGTTCCTACGTCTGAAAATCCAGCCGATATTTTATCCAGAGGAGTATATCCGAGTGAAATATTAAAATTAGATCTGTGGTGGAGCGGTCCGTTATGGCTCAATCATTCAATGGACATATGGCCTAACGAAAAACCTGTTACATGCGACTTACCGGAAATGAAAGTTCAAACATTTCTGACACATAAAACCCGAGCCATAACATTAGATTTTCCATTTGCAAGATTTTCAAGTTATTCAAAATTGATTAACACTACAGCTTACATATTGCGTTTTAAAAACAATTGTTTCAGACCTAAACTTGAAAGGCTTACAGGCGTTTTAACATTACACGAAATCGATAAGGTAACGTCTACTCTAATCAGAATTGCACAATATCAATCTTTCCGACAAGAAATCGATGATTTATCAAAGAGTAATTGTGTAAACGACAAAAGTAAGCTTTCTGGTCTTGCACCTTTTCTAGACGAAAATCAAATCTTACGAGTCGGTGGTCGACTAAAGTATTCAGATTACGACTTCAACAAAAAACATACGATATTACTTCATGGCAGTCATATTTTCACAAGATTACTATTCGAAAACGAGCATCAAAAGTCATTACATGCGGGACCACAGCTACTGCTGAGCCTTATAAGAAACATCTATTGGCCAATCAATGGACGCAATTTGGCTCGTTCCATAGTAAAGAAATGTCTACGATGTTTCCGTTTTAATGCAGGAATTTCCCAACCTATAATGGGCAATTTACCAAACGATCGCGTCTCTATATCTAGTCCTTTTAGTATCGTCGGTGTGGATTACGCCGGTCCATTCAAAATTCGCGATAGAAAGAGTCGTGGTTTCAAATTGAACAAAGCATATATTGCATTATTCGTTTGCTTCTCAACGAAAGCTTTACATCTCGAAGTAGTAACTAATCTTTCTTCAGAAGCGTTTATTCAAGCCTTGCATCGGTTTGTGTCTCGAAGGGGCAAACCAGCCAAGATTTATTCTGATAACGGTGGTAATTTTGTCGGAGCTCAAAGAGAACTCAAAGGTTTCTTTAAATCTCAATCCTTGAACGAGGATGTTCACAAATTTTCAATTTCAGAGTCGATAGAATGGCATTTTATTCCTGTCAGTTCGCCACATTTTGGTGGTCTGTGGGAAGCTGGTGTGAAAAGCTCCAAACATCATTTGAAGCGAGTGCTCTCTAACACACCGCTCCTCTTCGAAGAATTTTACACCCTTTGTGTGCAAATAGAGTCACTTTTGAACTCCCGACCTATCTCTCCTATGAGCAACGACCCTAATGACCTATCTCCCCTTACTCCTGCTCACTTCTTGATTGGACGTCCAATGCAGTCAGTACCAGAAGTCGATTTAATAGACTTACGGATGAATCGGCTTAATCGGTACCAGCTAATTCAGCAGATGATGCAGCATTTCTGGCGAAGATGGCAGCTAGAGTACATCTCAGAGCTGCAAAGGCGGTCCAAATGGTAGGAAAACAAGAGTGTTTTGAAGGAGGGCGAGCTGGTCCTAATCAAGGAGCCCAATACCCGACCTACCCAGTGGCATCTAGGTAGAATTGCAACAATTCATCCTGGACTTGATGGTGTTGCCAGGGTTGCCACGGTGAAAACTGCAGCTGGACTCATCAAAAGAGGTTTCCAGAAGCTTTGTCCTTTACCCATTCAAAATTGAAAGGGAAGCCTTTCAAGGTGGGGGGCATGTTCCGTACCCGTCCGCACGCTACGCCGCTGCCCGCATGCTACGCCGCTGTCTTCTGTGAGTCCAATAACCACCGCTAGGGTCACCCAAAAAAAGATGCTACCAACAGTAACAGTACCAACTACCAACGCTCGTAATATTCAACACGAAACAAGAACCATCGTCAGCAGATTAACAAATTAACATATATATCAATTAAAGTGTACAATAAACTATTTTGAATACAGTCCACATCTTTTCAATACGAAGAACAGACATATTATAACTTATTTAGTCATAAAATGCTGAAAATAGACATTTTAGACCAAGTTAAGAGCTAAAAATTAGAAATAATCTTGTTTTCCGATTTTAAGTTTTTGTTCAATTTATGCACTTTTATGTGTGGATTAGACATATTATAGCTTATTTAGTCATAAAATGTTGAAAACCGAAATTTTAGACCAAGTTAAGAGCTAAAAATTAGAAATAATCTTGTTTTCCGATTTAAAGTTTTTTTTCAATTTCTGCACTTTTATTTGTGGATTAGACATATTATAGCTTATTTAGTCATAAAATGTTGAAAACAGATATTTTAGACCAAGTTAAGAGCTAAAAATTAGAAATAATCTTGTTTTCCGATTTTAAGTTTTTGTTCAATTTATGCACTTTTATGTGTGGATTGGACATAATATAACTTATTTAGTCATGAAATGCTGAAAACAGACATTTTAGACCAAGTTAAGAGCTAAAAATTAGAAATAATCTTGTTTTCCGATTTTAAGTTTTTGTTCAATTTATGCACTTTTATGTGTGGATTAGACATATTATAGCTTATTTAGTCATAAAATGTTGAAAACAGAAATTTTAGACCAAGTAAAGAGCTAAAAATTAGAAATAATCTTGTTTTCCGATTTAAAGTTTTTTTTCAATTTCTGCACTTTTATTTGTGGATTAGACAAATTATAGCTTATTTAGTCATAAAGTGTTGAAAACAGATATTTTAGACCAAGTTAAGAGCAAAAAATTAGAAATAATCTTGTTTTCCGATTTTAAGTTTTTGTTCAATTTATGCACTTTTATGTGTGGATTGGACATAATATAACTTATTTAGTCATGAAATGCTGAAATCAGACATTTTAGACCAAGTTAAGAGCTAGAAATTAGAAATAATCTTGTTTTCCGATTTTAAGTTTTTGTTCAATTTATGCACTTTTATGTGAGGATTGGACATAATATAACTTATTTAGTCATGAAATGCTGAAAACAGACATTTTAGACCAAGTTAAGAGCTAAAAATTAGAAATAATGTTGTTCTCCGATTTAAACTTTCTTTTCAATTTCTGCACTTTTATGTGTGTATTGGACATATTATAGCTTATTTAGTCATGAAATGCTGAAAACAGTCATTTTAGACCAAGTTAAGAGCTAAAAATTAGAAATAATCTTGTTTTCCGATTTAAAGTTTTTGTTCAATTTATGCACTTTTATGTGTGGATTGGACATAATATAACTTATTTAGTCATGAAATGCTGAAAACAGATATTTTAGATCAAGTTAAGAGCTAAAAATTAGAAACAATCTTGTTTTCCGATTTAAAGTTTTTTTTCAATTTCTGTACTTTTATGTGTGGATTAGACATATTATAGCTTATTTAGTCATAAAATGTTGAAAACAGATATTTTAGACCAAGTTAAGAGCTAAAAATTAGAAATAATCTTGTTTTCCGATTAAATTTTTTTTTTCAATTTCTGCACTTTTATGTGTGGATTAGACATATTATAGCTTATTTAGTCATAAAATGTTGAAAACAGACATTTTAGACCAAGTTAAGAGCTAAAAATTAGAAATAATCTTGTTTTCCGATTTTAAATTTTTGTTCAATTTATGCACTTTTATGTGTGGATTAGACATATTATAGCTTATTTAGTCATAAAATGTTGAAAACAGAAATTTTAGACCAAGTTAAGAGCTAAAAATTAGAAATAATCTTGTTTTCCGATTTAAAGTTTTTTTTCAATTTCTGCACTTTTATTTGTGGATTAGACATATTATCGCTTATTTAGTCATAAAATGTTGAAAACGGATATTTTAGACCAAGTTAAGAACTAAAAATTAGAAATAATCGTGTTCTCCGATTTTAAGTTTTTGTTCAATTTATGCACTTTTATGTGTGGATTGGACATAATATAACTTATTTAGTCATGAAATGCTGAAAACAGACATTTTAGAACAAGTTAAGAGCAAGAAATTAGAAATAATCTTGTTTTCCGATTTTAAGTTTTGGTTCAATTTATGCACTTTTATGTGTGGATTGGACATAATATAACTTATTTAGTCATAAAATGTTGAAAACAGATACTTTAGACCAAGTTAAGAGCTAAAAATTAGAAATAATATTGTTTTCCGATTCTAAGTTTTTGTTCAATTTATGCACTTTTATGTTTGGATTGGACATAATATAACTTATTTAGTCATGAAATGCTGAAAACAGACATTTTAGACCAAGTTAAGAGCTAAAAATTAGAAATAATCTGGTTTTCCGATTTAAAGTTTCTTTTCAATTTCTGCACTTTTATGTGTGTATTGGACATATTATAGCTTATTTAGTCATGAAATGCTGAAAACAGACATTTTAGACCAAGTTAAGAGCTAAAAATTAGAAATAATCTTGTTTTCCGATTTTTAGTTTTTGTTCAATTTATGCACTTTTATGTGTGGATTAGACATATTATAGCTTATTTAGTCATAAAATGTTGAAAACAGAAATTTTAGACCAAGTTAAGAGCTAAAAATTAGAAATAATCTTGTTTTCCGATTTAAAGTTTTTGTTCAATTTATGCACTTTTATGTGTGGATTGGACATAATATAACTTATTTAGTATTGAAATGCTGAAAACAGATATTCTAGACCAAGTTAAGAGCTAAAAATTAGAAATAGTCTTGTTTTCCGATTTTAAGTTTTTGTTCTATTTATGCACTTTTATGTGTGGATTAGACATATTATAGCATATTTAGTCATAAAATGTTGAAAACAGATATTTTAGACAAAGTTAAGAGCTAAAAATTAGAAACAATCTTGTTTTCCGATTTAAAGTTTTTTTTCAATTTCTGCACTTTTATGTGTGGATTAGACATATTATAGCTTATTTAGTCATAAAATGTTGAAAACAGATATTTTAGACCAAGTTAAGAGCTAAAAAATAGAAATAATCTTGTTTTCCGATTTAAAGTTTTTTTTTTCAATTTCTGCACTTTTATCTGTGGATTAGACATATTATAGCTTATTTAGTCATAAAATGTTGAGAACAGATATTTTAGACCAAGTTAAGAGCTAAAAATTAGAAACAATCTTGTTTTCCGATTTAAAGTTTTTTTTCTATTTCTGTACTTTTATGTGTGGATTAGACATATTATAGCTTATTAAGTCATAAAATGTTGAAAACAGATATTTTAGACCAAGTTAAGAGCTAAAAATTAGAAATAATCTTGTTTTCCGATTTAAAGTTTTTTTTCAATTTCTGTACTTTTATGTGTGGATTAGACATATTATAGCTTATTTAGTCATAAAATGTTGAAAACAGATATTTTAGACCAAGATAAGAGCTAAAAATTAGAAATAATCTTGTTTTCCGATTTCAAGTTTCTTTTCAATTTCTGCACTTTTATGTGTGGATTAGACATATTATAGCTTATTTAGTCATAAAATGTTGAAAACAGATATTTTAGACCAAGTTAAGAGCTAAAAATTAGAAATAATCTTGTTTTCCGATTTAAAGTTTTTTTGCAATTTCTGCACTTTTATGTGTGGATTAGACATATTATAGCTTATTCAGTCATAAAATGTTGAAAACAGATATTTTAGACCAAGTTAAGAGCTAAAAATTAGAAATAATCTAGTTCTCCGATTAAATTTTTTTTTTCAATTTCTGCACTTTTATGTGTGGATTAGACATATTATAGCTTATTTAGTCATAAAATGTTGAAAACAGATATTTTAGACCAAGATAAGAGCTAAAAATTAGAAATAATCTTGTTTTCCGATTTCAAGTTTCTTTTCAATTTCTGCACTTTTATGTGTGGATTAGACATATTATAGCTTATTTAGTCATAAAAGGTTGAAAACAGATATTTTAGACCAAGTTAAGTGCTGAAAATTAGAAATAATCTTGTTTTCCGATTTAAAGTTTTTTTTCAATTTCTGCACTTTTATGTGTGGATTAGACATATTATAGCTTATTTAGTCATAAAATGTTGAAAACAGAAATTTTAGAACAATTTAAGAGCTAAAAATTAGAAATAATCTTGTTTTCCGATTTAAAGTTTTTGTTCAATTTATGCACTTTTATGTGTGGATTGGACATAATATAACTTATTTAGTCCTGAAATGCTGAAAACAGACATTTTAGACCAAGTTAAGAGCTAAAAATTAGAAATAATCTTGTTTTCCGATTTTAAGTTTTTGTTCAATTTATGCACTTTTATGTGTGGATTAGACATATTATAGCTTATTTAGTCATAAAATGTTGAAAACAGAAATTTTAGACCAAGTTAAGAGCTAAAAATTAGAAATAATCTTGTTTTCCGATTTAAAGTTTTTTTTCAATTTCTGCACTTTTATTTGTGGATTAGACATATTATCGCTTATTTAGTCATAAAATGTTGAAAACAGATATTTTAGACCAAGTTAAGAACTAAAAATTAGAAATAATCGTGTTCTCCGATTTTAAGTTTTTGTTCAATTTATGCACTTTTATGTGTGGATTGGACATAATATAACTTATTTAGTCATGAAATGCTGAAAACAGACATTTTAGACCAAGTTAAGAGCAAGAAATTAGAAATAATCTTGTTTTCCGATTTTAAGTTTTTGTTCAATTTATGCACTTTTATGTGTGGATTGGACATAATATAACTTATTTAATCATAAAATGTTGAAAACAGATACTTTAGACCAAGTTAAGAGCTAAAAATTAGAAATAATCTTGTTTTCCGATTCTAAGTTTTTTGTTCAATTTATGCACTTTTATGTGAGGATTGGACATAATATAACTTATTTAGTCATGAAATGCTGAAAACAGACATTTTAGACCAAGTTAAGAGCTAAAAATTAGAAATAATCTGGTTTTCCGATTTAAAGTTTCTTTTCAATTTCTGCACTTTTATGTGTGTATTGGACATATTATAGCTTATTTAGTCATGAAATGCTGAAAACAGACATTTTAGACCAAGTTAAGAGCTAAAAATTAGAAATAATCTTGTTTTCCGATTTTTAGTTTTTGTTCAATTTATGCACTTTTATGTGTGGATTAGACATATTATAGCTTATTTAGTCATAAAATGTTGAAAACAGAAATTTTAGACCAAGTTAAGAGCTAAAAATTAGAAATAATCTTGTTTTCCGATTTAAAGTTTTTGTTCAATTTATGCACTTTTATGTGTGGATTGGACATAATATAACTTATTTAGTCATGAAATGCTGAAAACAGATATTTTAGACCAAGTTAAGAGCTAAAAATTAGAAATAATCTTGTTTTCCGATTTTAAGTTTTTGTTCAATTTATGCACTTTTATGTGTGGATTAGACATATTATAGCTTATTTAGTCATAAAATGTTGAAAACAGATATTTTAGACCAAGTTAAGAGCTAAAAATTAGAAACAATCTTGTTGTCCGATTTAAAGTTTTTTTTCAATTTCTGCACTTTTATGTGTGGATTAGACATATTATAGCTTATTTAGTCATAAAATGTTGAAAACAGATATTTTAGACCATGTTAAGAGCTAAAAAATAGAAATAATCTTGTTTTCCGATTTAAAGTTTTTTTTTCAATTTCTGCACTTTTATCTGTGGATTAGACATATTATAGCTTATTTAGTCATAACAGATATTTTAGACCAAGTTAAGAGCTAAAAATTAGAAACAATCTTGTTTTCCGATTTAAAGTTTTTTTTCTATTTCTGTACTTTTATGTGTGGATTAGACATATTATAGCTTATTTAGTCATAAAATGTTGAAAACAGATATTTTAGACCAAGTTAAGAGCTAAAAATTAGAAATAATCTTGTTTTCCGATTTAAAGTTTTTTTTCAATTTCTATACTTTTATGTGTGGATTAGACATATTATAGCTTATTTAGTCATAGAATGTTGAAAACAGATATTTTAGACCAAGATAAGAGCTAAAAATTAGAAATTATCTTGTTTTCCGATTTCAAGTTTCTTTTCAATTTCTGCACTTTTATGTGTGGATTAGACATATTATAGCTTATTTAGTCATAAAATGTTGAAAACAGATATTTTAGACCAAGTTAAGAGCTAAAAATTAGAAATAATCTAGTTTTCCGATTTAAATTTTTTTTTTCAATTTCTGCACTTTTATGTGTGGATTAGACATATTATAGCTTATTTAGTCATAAAATGTTGAAAACAGATATTTTAGACCAAGTTAAGAGCTAAAAATTAGAAATAATCTTGTTTTCCGATTTAAAGTTTTTTTTCAATTTCTGCACTTTTATGTGTGGATTAGACATATTATAGCTTATTTAGTCATAAAATGTTGAAAACAGATATTTTCGACAAAGATAAGAGCTAAAAATTAGAAATAATCTTGTTTTCCGATTTCAAGTTTCTTTTCAATTTCTGCACTTTTATGTGTGGATTAGACATATTATAGCTTATTCAGTCATAATATGTTGAAAACAGATATTTTAGACCAAGTTAAGAGCTAAAAATTAGAAATGATCTGGTTTTCCGATTAAAATTTTTTTTTTTTCAATTTCTGCACTTTTATGTGTGGATTAGACATATTATAGCTTATTTAGTCATAAAATGTTGAAAACAGATATTTTAGACCAAGATAAGAGCTAAAAATTAGAAATAATCTTGTTTTCCGATTTCAAGTTTCTTTTCAATTTCTGCACTTTTATGTGTGGATTAGACATATTATAGCTTATTTAGTCATAAAAGGTTGAAAACAGATATTTTAGACCAAGTTAAGTGCTGAAAATTAGAAATAATCTTGTTTTCCGATTTAAAGTTTTTTTTCAATTTCTGCACTTTTATGTGTGGATTAGACATATTATAGCTTATTTAGTCATAAAATGTTGAAAACAGAAATTTTAGAACAATTTAAGAGCTAAAAATTAGAAATAATCTTGTTTTCCGATTTAAAGTTTTTGTTCAATTTATGCACTTTTATGTGTGGATTGGACATAATATAACTTATTTAGTCATGAAATGCTGAAAACAGACATTTTAGACCAAGTTAAGAGCTAAAAATTAGAAATAATCTTGTTTTCCGATTTTAAGTTTTTGTTCAATTTATGCACTTTTATGTGTGGATTAGACATATTATAGCTTAATTAGTAATAAAATGTTGAAAACAGAAATTTTAGACCAAGTTAAGAGCTAAAAATTAGAAATAATCTTGTTTTCCGATTTAAAGTTTTTTTTTCAATTTCTGCACTTTTATTTGTGGATTAGACATATTATAGCTTATTTAGTCATAAAATGTTGAAAACAGATATTTTAGACCAAGTTAAGAGCTAAAAATTAGAAATAATCGTGTTCTCCGATTTTAAGTTTTTGTTCAATTTGTGCACTTTTATGTGTGGATTGGACATAATATAATTTATTTAGTCATGAAATGCTGAAAACAGACATTTTAGACCAAGTTAAGAGCTAAAAATTAGAAATAATCTTGTTTTCCGATTTAAAGTTTTTGTTCAATTTATGCACTTTTATGTGTGGATTGGACATAATATAACTTATTTAGTCATGAAATGCTGAAAACAGACATTTTAGACCAAGTTAAGAGCTGAAAATTAGAAATAATCTTGTTTTCCGATTTTAAGTTTTTGTTCAATTTATGCACTTTTATGTGTGGATTAGACATATTATAGCTTATTTAGTAATAAAATGTTGAAAACAGAAATTTTAGACCAAGTTAAGAGCTAAAAATTAGAAATAATCTTGTTTTCCGATTTAAAGCTTTTTTTTCAATTTCTGCACTTTTATTTGTGGATTAGACATATTATAGCTTATTTAGTCATAAAATGTTGAAAACAGATATTTTAGACCAAGTTAAGAGCTAAAAATTAGAAATAATCGTGTTCTCCGATTTTAAGTTTTTGTTCAATTTGTGCACTTTTATGTGTGGATTAGACATATTATAGCTTATTTAGTCATAAAATGTTGAAAATAGATATTTTAGACCAAGTTAAGAGCTAAAAATTAGAAATAATCTAGTTTTCCGATTAATTTTTTTTTTTTCAATTTCTGCACTTTTATGTGTGGATTAGACATATAATAGCTTATTTAGTCATAAAATGTTGAAAACAGATATTTTAGTCCAAGATAAGAGCTAAAAATTAGAATAATCTTGTTTTCCGATTTCAAGTTTCTTTTCAATTTCTGCACTTTTATGTGTGGATTAGACATATTATAGCTTATTAGTCATAAAATGTTGAAAACAGATATTTTAGACCAAGTTGAGTGCTGAAAATTAGAAATAATCTTGTTTTCCGATTTTAAGTTTTTTTTCATTTCTGCACTTTTATTTGTGGATTAGACATATTATAGCTTATTTAGTCATAAAATGTTGAAAACAGATATTTTAGACCAAGTTAAGAGCTAAAAATTAGAAATAATCTTGTTTTCCGATTTTAAGTTTTTGTTCAATTTATGCACTTTTTATGTGTGGATTGGACATAATATAACTTATTTAGTCATAAAATGTTGAAAACAGATACTTTAGACCAAGTTAAGAGCTAAAAATTAGAAATAATCATGCTTTCCGATTCTAAGTTTTTGTTCAATTTATGCACTTTTATGTGAGGATTGGACATAATATAACTTATTTAGTCATGAAATGCTGAAAACAGACATTTTAGACCAAGTTAAGAGCTAAAAATTAGAAATAATCTTGTTTTCCGATTTAAAGTTTCTTATCAATTTCTGCACTTGTATGTGTGTATTGGACATATTATAGCTTATTTAGTCATGAAATGCTGAAAAACAGACATTTTAGACCAAGTTAAGAGCTAAAAATTAGAAATAATCTTGTTTTCCGATTTTAAGTTTTTGTTCAATTTATGCACTTTTATGTGTAGATTAGACATATTATAGCTAATTTAGTCATAAAATGTTGAAAACAGATATTTTAGAACAAGTTAAGAGCTAAAAATTAGAAACAATCTTGTTTTTCGATTTAAAGTTTTTTTTCAATTTCTGCACTTTTATGTGTGGATTAGACATATTATAGCTTATTTAGTCATAAAATGTTGAAAACAGATATTTTAGACCAAGTTAAGAGCTAAAAAAATAGAAATAATCTTGTTTTCCGATTTAAAGTTTTTTTTTTCAATTTCTGCACTTTTATCTGTGGATTAGACATATTATAGCTTATTTAGTCATTAAATGTTGAGAACAGATATTATAGACCAAGTTAAGAGCTAAAAATTAGAAACAATCTTGTTTTCCGATTTTAAGTTTTTTTTCAATCTCTGTACTTTTATGTGTGGATTAGACATATTATAGCTTATTTAGTCATAAAATGTTGAAAACAGATATTTTAGACCAAGATAAGAGCTAAAAATTAGAAATAATCTTGTTTTCCGATTTTAATTTTTTGTTCAATTTCTGCACTTTTATGTGTGGATTGGACATAATATAACTTATTTAGTCATGAAATGCTGAAAACAGACATTTTAGACCAAGTTAAGAGCTAAAAATTAGAAATAATCTTGTTTTCCGATTTTAAGTTTTTGTTCAATTTATGCACGTTTATGTGTGGATTAGACATATTATAGCTTATTTAGTAATAAAATGTTGAAAACAGAATTTTAGACCAAGTTAAGAGCTAAAAATTAGAAATAATCTTGTTTTCCGATTTAAAGTTTTTTTTTTCAATTTCTGCACTTTTATTTGTGGATTAGACATATTATAGCTTATTTAGTCATAAAATGTTGAAAACAGATATTTTAGACCAAGTTAAGAGCTAAAAAATTAGAAATAATCGTGTTCTCCGATTTTAAGTTTCTGTTCAATTTGTGCACTTTTATGTGTGGATTGGACATAATATAATTTATTTAGTCATGAAATGCTGAAAACAGACATTTTAGACCAAGTTAAGAGCTAAAAATTAGAAATAATCTTGTTTTCCGATTTAAAGTTTTTGTTGAATTTATGCACTTTTATGTGTGGATTGGACATAATATAACTTATTTAGTCATGAAATGCTGAAAACAGACATTTTAGACCAAGTTATGAGCTAAAAATTAGAAATAATCTTGTTTTCCGATTTTAAGTTTTTGTTCAATTTATGCACTTTCATGTGTGGATTAGACATATTATAGCTTATTTAGTAATAAAATGTTGAAAACAGAAATTTTAGACCAAGTTAAGAGCTAAAAATTAGAAATAATCTTGTTTGCCGATTTAAAGTTTTTTTTTTCAATTTCTGCACTTTTATTTGTGGATTAGACATATTATAGCTTATTTAGTCATAAAATGTTGAAAACAGATATTTTAGGACCAAGTTAAGAGCTAAAAATTAGAAATAATCGTGTTCTCCGATTTTAAGTTTTTGTTCAATTTGTGCACTTTTATGTGTGGATTAGACATATTATAGCTTATTTAGTCATAAAATGTTGAAAATAGATATTTTAGACCAAGTTAAGAGCTAAAAATTAGAAATAATCTAGTTTTCCGATTAAATTTTTTTTTTCAATTTCTGCCACTTTTATGTGTGGATTAGACATATTATAGCTTATTTAGTCATAAAATGTGAAAACAGATATTTTAGTCCAAGATAAGAGCTAAAAATTAGAAATAATCTTGTTTTCCGATTTCAAGTTTCTTTTCAATTTCTGCACTTTTATGTGTGGATTAGACATATTATAGCTTATTTAGTCATAAAATGTTGAAAACAGATATTTTAGACCAAGTTGAGTGCTGAAAATTAGAAATAATCTTGTTTTCCGATTTTAAGTTTTTTTTCAATTTCTGCACTTTTATTTGTGGATTAGACATATTATAGCTTATTTAGTCATAAAATGTTGAAAACAGATGTTTTAGACCAAGTTAAGAGCTAAAAATTAGAAATAATCTTGTTTTCCGATTTTAAGTTTTTGTTCAATTTATGCACTTTTATGTGTGGATTGGGACATAATATAACTTATTTAGTCATAAAATGTTGAAAACAGATACTTTAGACCAAGTTAGAGCTAAAAATTAGAAATAATCATGCTTTCCGATTCTAAGTTTTTGTTCAATTTATGCACTTTTATGTGAGGATTGGACATAATATAACTTATTTAGTCATGAAATGCTGAAAACAGACATTTTAGACCAAGTTAAGAGCTAAAAATTAAAAATAATCTTGCTTTCCGATTTAAAGTTTCTTATCAATTTCTAGCACTTGTATGTGTGTATTGGACATATTATAGCTTATTTAGTCATGAAATGCTGAAAACAGACATTTTAGACCAAGTTAAGAGCTAAAAATTAGAAATAATCTGGTTTTCCGATTTTAAAGTTTTTGTTCAATTATTCACTTTTATGTGTAGATTAGACATATTATAGCTAATTTAGTCATAAAATGTTGAAAACAGATATTTTAGAACAAGTTAAGAGCTAAAAATTAGAAACAATCTTGTTTTTCGATTTAAAGTTTTTTTTCAATTTCTGCACTTTTATGTGTGGATTAGACATATTATAGCTTATTTAGTCATAAAATGTTGAAAACAGATATTTTAGACCAAGTTAAGAGCTAAAAAATAGAAATAATCTTGTTTTCCGATTTAATGTTTTTTTTTCAATTTCTGCACTTTTATCTGTGGATTAGACATATTATAGCTTATTTAGTCATTAAATGTTGAGAACAGATATTATAGACCAAGTTAAGAGCTAAAAATTAGAAACAATCTTGTTTCCGATTTAAAGTTTTTTTTCAATCTCTGTACTTTTATGTGTGGATTAGACATATTATAGCTTATTTAGTCATAAAATGTTGAAAACAGATATTTTAGACCAAGATAAGAGCTAAAAATTAGAAATAATCTTGTTTTCCGATTTCAAGTTTCTTTTCAATTTCTGCACTTTTATGTGTGGATTAGACATATTATAGCTTATTTAGTCATAAAATGTTGAAAACAGATATTTTAGACCAAGTTAAGTGCTGAAAGTTAGAAATAATCTTGTTTTCCGATTTTAATTTTTTGTTCAATTTCTGCACTTTTATGTGTGGATTAGACATATTATATCTTATTTAGTCATAAAATGTTGAAAACAGATATTTTAGACCAAGTTAAGAGCTAAAAATTAGAAACAATCTTGTTTTCCGATTTAAAGTTTTTTTTCAATTTCTGCACTTTTATGTGTGGATTAGACATATTATAGCTTATTTAGTCATAAAATGTTGAAAACTGATATTTTAGACCAAGTTAAGAGCTAAAAAATAGAAATAATCTTGTTTTCCGATTTAAAGTTTTTTTTCAATTTCTGCACTTTTATCTGTGGATTAGACATATTATAGCTTATTTAGTCATAAAATGTTGAGAACAGATATTTTAGACCAAGTTAAGAGCTAAAAATTAGAAACAATCTTGTATTCCGATTTAAAGTTTTTTTTCAATTTCTGTACTTTTATGTGTGGATTAGACATATTATAGCTTATTTAGTCATAAAATATTGAAAACAGATATTTTAGACCAAGATAAGAGCTAAAAATTAGAAATAATCTTGTTTTCCGATTTCAAGTTTCTTTTCAATTTCTGCACTTTTATGTGTGGATTAGACATATTATAGCTTATTTAGTAATAAAATGTTGAAAACAGATATTTTAGACCAAGTTAAGAGCTAAAAATTAGAAATAATCTAGTTTTCCGATTTAATTTTTTTTTTCAATTTCTGCACTTTTATGTGTGGATTAGACATATTATAGCTTATTTAGTCATAAAATGTTGAAAACAGATATTTTAGACCAAGTTGAGTGCTGAAAATTAGAAATAATCTTGTTTTCCGATTTTAAGTTTTTGTTCAATTTCTGCACTTTTATGTGTGGATTAGACATATTATAGCTAATTTAGTCATAAAATGTTGAAAACAGATATTTTAGAACAAGTTAAGAGCTAAAAAATAGAAACAATCTTGTTTTTCGATTTAAAGTTTTTTTTCAATTTCTGCACTTTTATGTGTGGATTAGACATATTATAGCTTATTTAGTCATAAAATGTTGAAAACAGATATTTTAGACCAAGATAAGAGCTAAAAATTAGAAATAATCTTGTTTTCCGATTTCAAGTTTCTTTTCAATTTCTGCACTTTTATGTGTGGATTAGACATATTATAGCTTATTTAGTCATAAAATGTTGAAAACAGATATTTTAGACCAAGTTAAGTGCTGAAAGTTAGAAATAATCTTGTTTTCCGATTTTAATTTTTTGTTCAATTTCTGCACTTTTATGTGTGGATTAGACATATTATAGCTTATTTAGTCATAAAATGTTGAAAACAGATATTTTAGACCAAGTTAAGAGCTAAAAATTAGAAACAATCTTGTTTTCCGATTTAAAGTTTTTTTTCAATTTCTGCACTTTTATGTGTGGATTAGACATATTATAGCTTATTTAGTCATAAAATGTTGAAAACTGATATTTTAGACCAAGTTAAGAGCTAAAAAATAGAAATAATCTTGTTTTCCGATTTAAAGTTTTTTTTCAATTTCTGCACTTTTATCTGTGGATTAGACATATTATAGCTTATTTAGTCATAAAATGTTGAGAACAGATATTTTAGACCTTGTTAAGAGCTAAAAATTAGAAACAATCTTGTATTCCGATTTAAATTTTTTTTTCAATTTCTGTACTTTTATGTGTGGATTAGACATATTATAGCTTATTTAGTCATAAAATGTTGAAAACAGATATTTTAGACCAAGATAAGAGCTAAAAATTAGAAATAATCTTGTTTTCCGATTTCAAGTTTCTTTTCAATTTCTGCACTTTTATGTGTGGATTAGACATATTATAGCTTATTTAGTAATAAAATGTTGAAAACAGATATTTTAGACCAAGTTAAGAGCTAAAAATTAGAAATAATCTAGTTTTCCGATTTAATTTTTTTTTTCAATTTCTGCACTTTTATGTGTGGATTAGACATATTATAGCTTATGTAGTCATAAAATGTTGAAAACAGATATTTTAGACCAAGATAAGAGCTAAAAATTAGAAATAATCTTGTTTTCCGATTTCAAGTTTCTTTTCAATTTCTGCACTTTCATGTGTGGATTAGACATATTATAGCTTATTTAGTCATAAAATGTTGAAAACAGATATTTTAGACCAAGTTAAGTGCTGAAAATTAGAAATAATCTTGTTTTCCGATTTTAAGTTTTTGTTCAAATTATGCACTTTTAGGTGTGGATTGGACATAATATAACTTATTTAGTCATAAAATGTTGAAAACAGATATTTTAGACCAAGTTAAGAGCTAAGAATTAGAAATAATCTTGTTTTCCGATTTAAAGTTTTTTTTCAATTTCTGCACTTTTATGTATGGATTAGACATATTATAGCTTATTTAGTCATAAAATGTTGAAAACAGATATTTTAGACCAAGATAAGAGCTAAAAATTAAAAATAATCTTGTTTTCCGATTTCAAGTTTCTTTTCAATTTCTGCACTTTTATGTGTGGATTAGACATATTATAGCTTATTTAGTCATAAAATGTTGAAAACAGATATTTTAGACCAAGTTAAGTGCTGAAAGTTAGAAATAATCCTGTTTTCCGATTTTAATTTTTTGTTCAATTTCTGCACTTTTATGTGTGGATTAGACATATTATAGCTTATTTAGTCATAAAATGTTGAAAACAGATATTTTAGACCAAGTTAAGAGCTAAAAATTAGAAACAATCTTGTTTTCCGATTTAAAGTTTTTTTTCAATTTCTGCACTTTTACGTGTGGATTAGACATATTATAGCTTATTTAGTCATAAAATGTTGAAAACTGATATTTTAGACCAAGTTAAGAGCTAAAAAATAGAAATAATCTTGTTTTCCGATTTAAAGTTTTTTTTTCAATTTCTGCACTTTTATCTGTGGATTAGACATATTATAGCTTATTTAGTCATAAAATGTTGAGAACAGATATTTTAGACCAAGTTAAGAGCTAAAAATTAGAAACAATCTTGTATTCCGATTTAAAGTTTTTTTTCAATTTCTGTACTTTTATGTGTGGATTAGACATATTATAGCTTATTTAGACATAAAATGTTGAAAACAGATATTTTAGACCAAGATAAGAGCTAAAAATTAGAGATAATCTTGTTTTCCGATTTCAAGTTTCTTTTCAATTTCTGCACTTTCATGTGTGGATTAGACATATTATAGCTTATTTAGTCATAAAATGTTGAAAACAGATATTTTAGACCAAGTTAAGTGCTGAAAATTAGAAATAATCTTGTTTTCCGATTTTAAGTTTTTGTTCAAATTATGCACTTTTAGGTGTGGATTGGACATAATATAACTTATTTAGTCATAAAATGTTGAAAACAGATATTTTAGACCAAGTTAAGAGCTAAGAATTAGAAATAATCTTGTTTTCCGATTTAAAGTTTTTTTTCAATTTCTGCACTTTTATGTATGGATTAGACATATTATAGCTTATTTAGTCATAAAATGTTGAAAACAGAAATTTTAGAACAAGTTAAGAGCTAAAAATTAGAAATAATCTTGTTTTCCGATTTTAAGTTTTTGTTCAATTTATGCACTTTTATGTGTGGATTAGACATATTATAGCTTATTTAGTCATAAAATGTTGAAAACAGAAATTTTAGACCAAGTAAAGAGCTAAAAATTAGAAATAATCTTGTTTTCCGATTTAAAGTTTTTTTCAATTTCTGCACTTTTATTTGTGGATTAGACATATTATAGCTTATTTAGTCATAAAGTGTTGAAAACAGATATTTTAGACCAAGTTAAGAGCAAAAAATTAGAAATAATCTTGTTTTCCGATTTTAAGTTTTTGTTCAATTTATGCACTTTTATGTGTGGATTGGACATAATATAACTTATTTAGTCATGAAATGCTGAAAACAGACATTTTAGACCAAGTTAAGAGCTAGAAATTATAAATAATCTTGTTTTCCGATTTTAAGTTTTTTTCAATTTATGCACTTTTATGTGAGGATTGGACAAAATATAACTTATTTAGTCATGAAATGCTGAAAACAGACATTTTAGACCAAGTTAAGAGCTAAAAATTAGAAATAATGTTGTTCTCCGATTTAAACTTTCTTTTCAATTTCTGCACTTTTATGTGTGTATTGGACATATTATAGCTTATTTAGTCATGAAATGCTGAAAACAGACTTTAGACCAAGTTAAGAGCTAAAAATTAGAAATAATCTTATTTTCCGATTGAAAGTTTTTGTTCAATTTATGCACTTTTATGTGTGGATTGGACATAATATAACTTATTTAGTCATGAAATGCTGAAAACAGATATTTTAGACCAAGATAAGAGCTAAAAATTAGAAATAATCTTGTTTTCCGATTTTAAGTTTTTGTTCAATTTATGCACTTTTATGTGTGGATTAGACATATTATAGCTTATTTAGTCATAAAATGTTGAAAACAGATATTTTAGACCAAGTTAAGAGCTAAAAATTAGAAACAATCTTGTTTTCCGATTTAAATTTTTTTTTCAATTTCTGCACTTTTATGTGTGGATTAGACATATTATAGCTTATTTAGTCATAAAATGTTGAAAACTGATATTTTAGACCAAGTTAAAAGCTAAAAAATAGAAATAATCTTGTTTTCCGATTTAAAGTTTTTTTTCAATTTCTGCACTTTTATCTGTGGATTAGACATATGATAGCTTATTTAGTCATAAAATGTTGAGAACAGATATTTTAGATCAAGTTAAGAGCTAAAAATTAGAAACAATCTTGTTTTCCGATTTAAAGTTTTTTTCAATTTCTGTACTTTTATGTGTGGATTAGACATATTATAGCTTATTTAGTCATAAAATGTTGAAAACAGATATTTTAGACCAAGTTAAGAGCTAAAAATTAGAAATAATCTTGTTTTCCGATTTAAAGTTTTTTTTCAATTTCTGCACTTTTATGTGTGGATTAGACATATTATAGCTTATTTAGTCATAAAATGTTGAAAACAGATATTTTAGACCAAGATAAGAGCTAAAAATTAGAAATAATCTTGTTTTCCGATTTCAAGTTTCTTTTCAATTTCTGCACTTTTATGTGTGGATTAGACATATTATAGCTTATTCAGTCATAAAATATTGAAAACAGATATTTTAGACCAAGTTAAGAGCTAAAAATTAGAAATAATCTAGTTTTCCGATTAAATTTTTTTTTTCAATTTCTGCACTTTTATGTGTGGATTAGACATATTATAGCTTATTTAGTCATAAAATGTTGAAAACAGATATTTTAGACCAAGATAAGAGCTAAAAATTAGAAATAATCTTGCTTTCCGATTTCAAGTTTCTTTTCAATTTCTGCACTTTTATGTGTGGATTAGACATATTATAGCTTATTTAGTCATAAAAGGTTGAAAACAGATATTTTAGACCAAGTTAAGTGCTGAAAATTAGAAATAATCTTGTTTTCCGATTTAAAGTTTTTTTTCAATTTCTGCACATTTATGTGTGGATTAGACATATTATAGCTTATTTAGTCATAAAATGTTGAAAATAGAAATTTTAGAACAATTTAAGAGGTAAAAATTAGAAATAATCTTGTTTTCCGATTTAAAGTTTTTGTTCAATTTATGCACTTTTATGTGTGGATTGGACATAATATAACTTATTTAGTCATGAAATGCTGAAAACAGACATTTTAGACCAAGTTAAGAGCTAGAAATTAGAAATAATCTTGTTTTCCGATTTTAAGTTTTTGTTCAATTTATGCACTTTTATGTGTGGATTAGACATATTATAGCTTATTTAGTCATAAAATGTTGAAAACAGAAATTTTAGACCAAGTTAAGAGCTAAAAATTAGAAATAATCTTGTTTTCCGATTTAAAGTTTTTTTTCAATTTCTGCACTTTTATTTGTGGATTAGACATAATATAGCTTATTTAGTCATAAAATGTTGAAAACAGATATTTTTGACCAAGTTAAGAGCTAAAAATTAGAAATAATCGTGTTCTCCGATTTTAAGTTTTTGTTCAATTTATGCACTTTTATGTGTGGATTGGACATAATATAACTTATTTAGTCATGAAATGCTGAAAACAGACATTTTAGACCAAGTTAAGAGCAAGAAATTAGAAATAATCTTGTTTTCCGATTTTAAGTTTTTGTTCAATTTATGCACTTTTATGTGTGGATTGGACATAATATAACTTATTTAGTCATAAAATGTTGAAAACAGATATTTTAGACCAAGTTAAGAGCTAAAAATTAGAAACAATCTTGTTTTCCGATTTAAAGTTTTTTTTCAATTTCTGCACTTTTATGTGTGGATTAGACATATTATAGCTTATTTAGTCATAAAATGTTGAGAACAGATATTTTAGACCAAGTTAAGAGCTAAAAATTAGAAACAATCTTGTTTCCGATTTAAAGTTTTTTTTCAATTTCTGTACTTTTATGTGTGGATTAGACATATTATAGCTTATTTAGTCATAAAATGTTGAAAACAGATATTTTAGACCAAGTTAAGAGCTAAAAATTAGAAATAATCTTGTTTTCCGATTTAAAGTTTTTTTTCAATTTCTGCACTTTTATGTGTGGATTAGACATATTATAGCTTATTTAGTCATAAAATGTTGAAAACAGATATTTTAGACCAAGATAAGAGCTAAAAATTAGAAATAATCTTGTTTTCCGATTTCAAGTTTCTTTTCAATTTCTGCACTTTCATGTGTGGATTAGACATATTATAGCTTATTTAGTCATAAAATGTTGAAAACAGAAATTTTAGAACAATTTAAGAGCTAAAAATTAGAAATAATCTTGTTTACCGATTTAAAGTTTTTGTTCAATTTATGCACTTTTATGTGTGGATTGGACATAATATAACTTATTTAGTCATGAAATGCTGAAAACAGACATTTTAGACCAAGTTAAGAGCTAAAAATTAGAAATAATCTTGTTTTCCGATTTTAAGTTTTTGTTCAATTTATGCACTTTTATGTGTGGATTAGACATATTATAGCTTATTTAGTCATAAAATGTTGAAAACAGAAAATTTAGACCAAGTTAAGAGCTAAAAATTAGAAATAATCTTGTTTTCCGATTTAAAGTTTTTTTTCAATTTCTGCACTTTTATTTGTGGATTAGACATAATATAGCTTATTTAGTCATAAAATGTTGAAAACAGATATTTTAGACCAAGTTAAGAGCTAAAAATTAGAAACAATCTTGTTTTCCGATTTAAAGTTTTTTTTCAATTTCTGCCCTTTTATGTGTGGATTAGACATATTATAGCTTATTTAGTCATAAAATGTTGAGAACAGATATCTTAGACCAAGTTAAGAGCTAAAAATTAGAAACAATCTTGTTTTCCGATTTAAAGTTTTTTTACAATTTCTGTACTTTTATGTGTGGATTAGGCATATTATAGCTTATTTAGTCATAAAATGTTGAAAACAGATATTTTAGACCAAGTTAAGAGCTAAAAATTAGAAATAATCTTGTTTTCCGATTTAAAGTTTTTTTTCAATTTCTGCACTTTTATGTGTGGATTAGACATATTATAGCTTATTTAGTCATAAAATGTTGAAAACAGATATTTTAGACCAAGATGAGAGCTAAAAATTAGAAAAAATCTTGTTTTCCGATTTCAAGTTTCTTTTCAATTTCTGCACTTTCATGTGTGGATTAGACATATTATAGCTTATTTAGTCATTAAATGTTGAAAACAGATATTTTAGACCAAGTTAAGTGCTGAAAATTAGAAATAATCTTGTTTTTCGATTTTAAGTTTTTGTTCAATCTATGCACTTCTATGTGTGGATTAGACATATTATAGCTTATTTAGTCATAAAATGTTGAAAACTAGAAATTTTAGACCAAGTAAAGAGCTAAAAATTAGAAATAATCTTGTTTTCCGATTTAAAGTTTTTTTCAATTTCTGCACTTTTATTTGTGGATTAGACATATAGCTTATTTAGTCATAAAGTGTTGAAACAGATATTTTAGACCAAGTTAAGAGCAAAAAATTAAGAAATAATCTTGTTTTCCGATTTTAAGTTTTTGTTCAATTTATGCACTTTTATGTGTGGATTGGACATAATATAACTTATTTAGTCATGAAATGCTGAAACAGACATTTTAGACCAAGTTAAGAGCTAAAAATTAGAAATAATGTTGTTCTCCGATTTAAACTTTCTTTTCAATTTCTGCACTTTTATGTGTGTATTGGACATATTATAGCTTATTTAGTCATGAAATGCTGAAAACAGACATTTTAGACCAAGTTAAGAGCTAAAAATTAGAAATAATCTTGTTTTCCGATTGAAAGTTTTTGTTCAATTTATGCACTTTTATGTGTGGATTGGACATAATATAACTTATTTAGTCATGAAATGCTGAAAACAGATATTTTAGACCAAGATAAGAGCTAAAAATTAGAAATAATCTTGTTTTCCGATTTTAAGTTTTTGTTCAATTTATGCACTTTTATGTGTGGATTAGACATATTATAGCTTATTTAGTCATAAAATGTTGAAAACAGATATTTTAGACCAAGTTAAGAGCTAAAAATTAGAAACAATCTTGTTTTCCGATTTAAAGTTTTTTTTCAATTTCTGCACTTTTATGTGTGGATTAGACATATTATAGCTTATTTAGTCATAAAATGTTGAAAACTGATATTTTAGACCAAGTTAAAAGCTAAAAAATAGAAATAATCTTGTTTTCCGATTTAAAGTTTTTTTTCAATTTCTGCACTTTTATCTGTGGATTAGACATATGATAGCTTATTTAGTCATAAAATGTTGAGAACAGATATTTTAGATCAAGTTAAGAGCTAAAAATTAGAAACAATCTTGTTTTCCGATTTAAAGTTTTCTTTCAATTTCTGTACTTTTATGTGTGGATTAGACATATTATAGCTTATTTAGTCATAAAATGTTGAAAACAGATATTTTAGACCAAGTTAAGAGCTAAAAATTAGAAATAATCTTGTTTTCCGATTTAAAGTTTTTTTTCAATTTCTGCACTTTTATGTGTGGATTAGACATATTATAGCTTATTTAGTCATAAAATGTTGAAAACAGATATTTTAGACCAAGATAAGAGCTAAAAATTAGAAATAATCTTGTTTTCCGATTTCAAGTTTCTTTTCAATTTCTGCACTTTTATGTGTGGATTAGACATATTATAGCTTATTCAGTCATAAAATGTTGAAAACAGATATTTTAGACCAAGTTAAGAGCTAAAAATTAGAAATAATCTAGTTTTCCGATTAAATTTTTTTTTTCAATTTCTGCACTTTTATGTGTGGATTAGACATATTATAGCTTATTTAGTCATAAAATGTTGAAAACAGATATTTTAGACCAAGATATGAGCTAAAAATTAGAAATAATCTTGTTTTCCGATTTCAAGTTTCTTTTCAATTTCTGCACTTTTAATTGTGGATTAGACATAATATAGCTTATTTAGTCATAAAATGTTGAAAACAGATATTTTAGACCAAGTTAAGAGCTAAAAATTTGAAACAATCTTGTTTTCCGATTTAAAGTTTTTTTTCAATTTCTGCACTTTTATGTGTGGATTAGACATATTATAGCTTATTTAGTCATAAAATGTTGAGAACAGATATCTTAGACCAAGTTAAGAGCTAAAAATTAGAAACAATCTTGTTTTCCGATTTAAAGTTTTTTTTCAATTTCTGTACTTTTATGTGTGGATTAGACATATTATAGCTTATTTAGTCATAAAATGTTGAAAACAGATATTTTAGACCAAGTTAAGAGCTAAAAATTAGAAATAATCTTGTTTTCCGATTTAAAGTTTTTTTTCAATTTCTGCACTTTTATGTGTGGATTAGACATATTATAGCTTATTTAGTCATAAAATGTTGAAAACAGATATTTTAGACCAAGATAAGAGCTAAAAATTAGAAATAATCTTGTTTTCCGATTTCAAGTTTCTTTTCAATTTCTGCACTTTCATGTGTGGATTAGACATATTATAGCTTATTTAGTCATTAAATGTTGAAAACAGATATTTTAGACCAAGTTAAGAGCTGAAAATTAGAAATAATCTTGTTTTCCGATTTTAAGTTTTTGTTCAATCTATGCACTTCTATGTGTGGATTAGACATATTATAGCTTATTTAGTCATAAAATGTTGAAAACAGAAATTTTAGACCAAGTAAAGAGCTAAAAATTAGAAATAATCTTGTTTTCCGATTTAAAGTTTTTTTCAATTTCTGCACTTTTATTTGTGGATTAGACATATTATAGCTTATTTAGTCATAAAGTGTTGAAAACAGATATTTTAGACCAAGTTAAGAGCAAAAAATTAGAAATAATCTTGTTTTCCGATTTTAAGTTTTTGTTCAATTTATGCACTTTTATGTGTGGATTGGACATAATATAACTTATTTAGTCATGAAATGCTGAAAACAGACATTTTAGACCAAGTTAAGAGCTAAAAATTAGAAATAATGTTGTTCTCCGATTTAAACTTTCTTTTCAATTTCTGCACTTTTATGTGTGTATTGGACATATTATAGCTTATTTAGTCATGAAATGCTGAAAACAGACATTTTAGACCAAGTTAAGAGCTAAAAATTAGAAATAATCTTGTTTTCCGATTGAAAGTTTTTGTTCAATTTATGCACTTTTATGTGTGGATTGGACATAATATAACTTATTTAGTCATGAAATGCTGAAAACAGATATTTTAGACCAAGATAAGAGCTAAAAATTAGAAATAATCTTGTTTTCCGATTTTAAGTTTTTGTTCAATTTATGCACTTTTATGTGTGGATTAGACATATTATAGCTTATTTAGTCATAAAATGTTGAAAACAGATATTTTAGACCAAGTTAAGAGCTAAAAATTAGAAACAATCTTGTTTTCCGATTTAAAGTTTTTTTTCAATTTCTGCACTTTTATGTGTGGATTAGACATATTATAGCTTATTTAGTCATAAAATGTTGAAAACTGATATTTTAGACCAAGTTAAAAGCTAAAAAATAGAAATAATCTTGTTTTCCGATTTAAAGTTTTTTTTCAATTTCTGCACTTTTATCTGTGGATTAGACATATGATAGCTTATTTAGTCATAAAATGTTGAGAACAGATATTTTAGATCAAGTTAAGAGCTAAAAATTAGAAACAATCTTGTTTTCCGATTTAAAGTTTTCTTTCAATTTCTGTACTTTTATGTGTGGATTAGACATATTATAGCTTATTTAGTCATAAAATGTTGAAAACAGATATTTTAGACCAAGTTAAGAGCTAAAAATTAGAAATAATCTTGTTTTCCGATTTAAAGTTTTTTTTCAATTTCTGCACTTTTATGTGTGGATTTGACATATTATAGCTTATTTAGTCATAAAATGTTGAAAACAGATATTTTAGACCAAGATAAGAGCTAAAAATTAGAAATAATCTTGTTTTCCGATTTCAAGTTTCTTTTCAATTTCTGCACTTTTATGTGTGGATTAGACATATTATAGCTTATTCAGTCATAAAATGTTGAAAACAGATATTTTAGACCAAGTTAAGAGCTAAAAATTAGAAATAATCTAGTTTTCCGATTAAATTTTTTTTTTCAATTTCTGCACTTTTATGTGTGGATTAGACATATTATAGCTTATTTAGTCATAAAATGTTGAAAACAGATATTTTAGACCAAGATATGAGCTAAAAATTAGAAATAATCTTGTTTTCCGATTTCAAGTTTCTTTTCAATTTCTGCACTTTTATGTGTGGATTAGACATATTATAGCTTATTTAGTCATAAAAGGTTGAAAACAGATATTTTAGACCAAGTTAAGTGCTGAAAATTAGAAATAATCTTGTTTTCCGATTTAAAGTTTTTTTTCAATTTCTGCACTTTTATGTGTGGATTAGACATATTATAGCTTATTTAGTCATAAAATGTTGAAAACTGATATTTTAGACCAAGTTAAAAGCTAAAAAATAGAAATAATCTTGTTTTCCGATTTAAAGTTTTTTTTCAATTTCTGCACTTTTATCTGTGGATTAGACATATTATAGCTTATTTAGTCATAAAATGTTGAAAACAGAAATTTTAGACCAAGTAAAGAGCTAAAAATTAGAAATAATCTTGTTTTCCGATTTAAAGTTTTTTTCAATTTCTGCACTTTTATTTGTGGATTAGACATATTATAGCTTATTTAGTCATAAAGTGTTGAAAACAGATATTTTAGACCAAGTTAAGAGCAAAAAATTAGAAATAATCTTGTTTTCCGATTTTAAGTTTTTGTTCAATTTATGCACTTTTATGTGTGGATTGGACATAATATAACTTATTTAGTCATGAAATGCTGAAAACAGACATTTTAGACCAAGTTAAGAGCTAAAAATTAGAAATAATGTTGTTCTCCGATTTAAACTTTCTTTTCAATTTCTGCACTTTTATGTGTGTATTGGACATATTATAGCTTATTTAGTCATGAAATGCTGAAAACAGACATTTTAGACCAAGTTAAGAGCTAAAAATTAGAAATAATCTTGTTTTCCGATTGAAAGTTTTTGTTCAATTTATGCACTTTTATGTGTGGATTGGACATAATATAACTTATTTAGTCATGAAATGCTGAAAACAGATATTTTAGACCAAGATAAGAGCTAAAAATTAGAAATAATCTTGTTTTCCGATTTTAAGTTTTTGTTCAATTTATGCACTTTTATGTGTGGATTAGACATATTATAGCTTATTTAGTCATAAAATGTTGAAAACAGATATTTTAGACCAAGTAAGAGCTAAAAATTAGAAACAATCTTGTTTTCCGATTTAAAGTTTTTTTTCAATTTCTGCACTTTTATGTGTGGATTAGACATATTATAGCTTATTTAGTCATAAAATGTTGAAAACTGATATTTTAGACCAAGTTAAAAGCTAAAAAATAGAAATAATCTTGTTTTCCGATTTAAAGTTTTTTTTTCAATTCTGCACTTTTATCTGTGGATTAGACATATGATAGCTTATTTAGTCATAAAATGTTGAGAACAGATATTTTAGATCAAGTTAAGAGCTAAAAATTAGAAACAATCTTGTTTTCCGATTTAAAGTTTTCTTTCAATTTCTGTACTTTTATGTGTGGATTAGACATATTATAGCTTATTTAGTCATAAAATGTGAAAACAGATATTTAGACCAAGTTAAGAGCTAAAAATTAGAAATAATCTTGTTTTCCGATTTAAAGTTTTTTTTCAATTTCTGCACTTTTATGTGTGGATTTGACATATTATAGCTTATTTAGTCATAAAATGTTGAAAACAGATATTTTAGACCAAGATAAGAGCTGAAAATTAGAAATAATCTTGTTTTCCGATTTCAAGTTTCTTTTCAATTTCTGCACTTTTATGTGTGGATTAGACATATTATAGCTTATTCAGTCATAAAATGTTGAAAACAGATATTTTAGACCAAGTTAAGAGCTAAAAATTAGAAATAATCTAGTTTTCCGATTAATTTTTTTTTTTCAATTTCTGCACTTTTATGTGTGGATTAGACATATTATAGCTTATTTAGTCATAAAATGTTGAAAACAGATATTTTAGACAAGATATGAGCTAAAAATTAGAAATAATCTTGTTTTTCCGATTTCAAGTTTCTTTTCAATTTCTGCACTTTTATGTGTGGATTAGACATATTATAGCTTATTTAGTCATAAAAGGTTGAAAACAGATATTTTAGACCAAGTTAAGTGCTGAAAATTAGAAATAATCTTGTTTTCCGATTTAAAGTTTTTTTTCAATTTCTGCACTTTTATGTGTGGATTAGACATATTATAGCTTATTTAGTCATAAAATGTTGAAAACTGATATTTTAGACCAAGTTAAAAGCTAAAAAATAGAAATAATCTTGTTTTCCGATTTAAAGTTTTTTTTCAATTTCTGCACTTTTATCTGTGGATTAGACATATGATAGCTTATTTAGTCATAAAATGTTGAGAACAGATATTTTAGATCAAGTTAAGAGCTAAAAATTAGAAACAATCTTGTTTTCCGATTTAAAGTTTTCTTTCAATTTCTGTACTTTTATGTGTGGATTAGACATATTATAGCTTATTTAGTCATAAAATGTTGAAAACAGATATTTTAGACCAAGTTAAGAGCTAAAAATTAGAAATAATCTTGTTTTCCGATTTAAAGTTTTTTTTCAATTTCTGCACTTTTATGTGTGGATTTGACATATTATAGCTTATTTAGTCATAAAATGTTGAAAACAGATATTTTAGACCAAGATAAGAGCTAAAAATTAGAAATAATCTTGTTTTCCGATTTCAAGTTTCTTTTCAATTTCTGCACTTTTATGTGTGGATTAGACATATTATAGCTTATTCAGTCATAAAATGTTGAAAACAGATATTTTAGACCAAGTTAAGAGCTAAAAATTAGAAATAATCTAGTTTTCCGATTAAATTTTTTTTTTCAATTTCTGCACTTTTATGTGTGGATTAGACATATTATAGCTTATTTAGTCATAAAATGTTGAAAACAGATATTTTAGACCAAGATATGAGCTAAAAATTAGAAATAATCTTGTTTTCCGATTTCAAGTTTCTTTTCAATTTCTGCACTTTTATGTGTGGATTAGACATATTATAGCTTATTTAGTCATAAAAGGTTGAAAACAGATATTTTAGACCAAGTTAAGTGCTGAAAATTAGAAATAATTTTGTTTTCCGATTTAAAGTTTTTTTTCAATTTCTGCACTTTTATGTGTGGATTAGACATATTATAGCTTATTTAGTCATAAAATGTTGAAAATAGAAATTTTAGAACAATTTAAGAGCTAAAAATTAGAAATAATCTTGTTTTCCGATTTAAAGTTTTTGTTCAATTTATGCACTTTTATGTGTGGATTGGACATAATATAACATATTTAGTCATGAAATGCTGAAAACAGACATTTTAGACCAAGTTAAGAGCTAGAAATTAGAAATAATCTTGTTTTCCGATTTTAAGTTTTTGTTCAATTTATGCACTTTTATGTGTGGATTAGACATATTATAGCTTATTTAGTCATAAAATGTTGAAAACAGAAATTTTAGACCAAGTTAAGAGCTAAAAATTAGAAATAATCTTGTTTTCCGATTTAAAGTTTTTTTTCAATTTCTGCACTTTTATTTGTGGATTAGACATAATATTGCTTATTTAGTCATAAAATGTTGAAAACAGATATTTTAGACCAAGTTAAGAGCTAAAAATTAGAAATAATCGTGTTCTCCGAACTTAAGTTTTTGTTCAATTTATGCACTTTTATGTGTGGATTGGACATAATATAACTTATTTAGTCATGAAATGCTGAGAACAGACATTTTAGACCAAGTTAAGAGCAAGAAATTAGAAATAATCTTGTTTTCCGATTTCAAGTTTTTGTTCAATTTATGCACTTTTATGTGTGGATTGGACATAATATAACTTATTTAGTCATAAAATGTTGAAAACAGATATTTTAGACCAAGTTAAGAGCTAAAAATTAGAAACAATCTTGTTTTCCGATTTAAAGTTTTTTTTCAATTTCTGCACTTTTATGTGTGGATTAGACATATTATAGCTTATTTAGTCATAAAATGTTGAGAACAGATATTTTAGACCAAGTTAAGAGCTAAAAATTAGAAACAATCTTGTTTTCCGATTTAAAGTTTTTTTTCAATTTCTGTACTTTTATGTGTGCATTAGACATATTATAGCTTATTTAGTCATAAAATGTTGAAAACAGATATTTTAGACCAAGTTAAGAGCTAAAAATTAGAAATAATCTTGTTTTCCGATTTAAAGTTTTTTTTCAATTTCTGCACTTTTATGTGTGGATTAGACATATTATAGCTTGTTTAGTCATAAAATGTTGAAAACAGATATTTTAGACCAAGATAGGAGCTAAAAATTAGAAATAATCTTGTTTTCCGATTTCAAGTTTCTTTTCAATTTCTGCACTTTCATGTGTGGATTAGACATATTATAGCTTATTTAGTCATAAAATGTTGAAAACAGAAATTTTAGAACAATTTAAGAGCTAAAAATTAGAAATAATCTTGTTTTCCGATTTAAAGTTTTTGTTCAATTTATGCACTTTTATGTGTGGATTGGACATAATATAACTTATTTAGTCATGAAATGCTGAAAACAGACATTTTAGACCAAGTTAAGAGCTAAATATTAGAAATAATCTTGTTTTCCGATTTTAAGTTTTTGTTCAATTTATGCACTTTTATGTGTGGATTAGACATATTATAGCTTATTTAGTCATAAAATGTTGAAAACAGAAATTTTAGACCAAGTTAAGAGTTAAAAATTAGAAATAATCTTGTTTTCCGATTTAAAGTTTTTTTTCAATTTCTGCACTTTTATGTGTGGATTAGACATATTATAGCTTATTTAGTCATAAAATGTTGAAAACAGATATTTTAGACCAAGATATGAGCTAAAAATTAGAAATAATCTTGTTTTCCGATTTCAAGTTTCTTTTCAATTTCTGCACTTTTATGTGTGGATTAGACATATTATAGCTTATTTAGTCATAAAAGGTTGAAAACAGATATTTTAGACCAAGTTAAGTGCTGAAAATTAGAAATAATCTTGTTTCCGATTTAAAGTTTTTTTTTCAATTTCTGCACTTTTATGTGTGGATTAGACATATTATAGCTTATTTAGTCATAAAATGTTGAAAATAGAAATTTTTAGAACAATTTAAGAGCTAAAAATTAGAAATAATCTTGTTTTCCGATTTAAAGTTTTTTGTTCAATTTATGCACTTTTATGTGTGGATTGGACATAATATAACTTATTTAGTCATGAAATGCTGAAAACAGACATTTTAGACCAAGTTAAGAGCTAGAAATTAGAAATAATCTTGTTTTCCGATTTTAAGTTTTTGTTCAATTCATGCACTTTTATGTGTGGATTAGACATATTATAGCTTATTTAGTCATAAAATGTTGAAAACAGAAATTTTAGACCAAGTTAAGAGCTAAAAATTAGAAATAATCTTGTTTTCCGATTTTAAAGTTTTTTTTTCAATTTCTGCACTTCTATTTGTGGATTAGACATAATATAGCTTATTTAGTCATAAAATGTTGAAAAACAGATATTTTAGACCAAGTTAAGAGCTAAAATTAGAAATAATCGTGTTCTCCGATTTTAAGTTTTTGTTCAATTTATGCACTTTTATGTGTGGATTGGACATAATATAACTTATTTAGTCATGAAATGCTGAAAACAGACACTTAAGACCAAGTTAAGAGCAAGAAATTAGAAATAATCTTGTTTTCCGATTTTAAGTTTTTGTTCAATTTATGCACTTTTATGTGTGGATTGGACATAATATAACTTATTTAGTCATAAAATGTTGAAAACAGATATTTTAGACCAAGTTAAGAGCTAAAAATTAGAAACAATCTTGTTTTCCGATTTAAAGTTTTTTTTTCAATTTCTGCACTTTTATGTGTGGATTAGACATATTATAGCTTATTTAGTCATAAAATGTTGAGAACAGATATTTTAGACCAAGTTAAGAGCTAAAATTAGAAACAATCTTGTTTTCCGATTTAAAGTTTTTTTTTCATTTTCTGTACTTTTATGTGTGGATTAGACATATTATAGCTTATTTAGTCATAAAATGTTGACCAACAGATATTTTAGACCAGTTAAGAGCTAAAAATTAGAAATAATCTTTGTTTTCCGATTTAAAGTTTTGTTTTCAATTTCTGCACTTTTATGTGTGGATTAGACATATTATAGCTTATTTAGTCATAAAATGTTGAAAACAGATATTTTAGACCAAGATAAGAGCTAAAAATTAGAAATATCTTGTTTTCCGATTTCAAGTTTCTTTTCATTTTCTGCACTTTCATGTGTGGATTAGACATATTATAGCTTATTTAGTCATAAAATGTTGAAAACAGAAATTTTTAGAACAACTTAAGAGCTAAAAATTAGAAATAATCTTGTTTCCGATTTAAAGTTTTTGTTCAATTTATGCACTTTTATGTGTGGATTGGACCATAATATAACTTATTTAGTCATGAAATGCTGAAAACAGACATTTTAGACCAAGTTAAGAGCTAAAAATTAGAAATAATCTTGTTTTCCGATTTTAAGTTTTTGTTCAATTTATGCACTTTTATGTGTGGATTAGACATATTATAGCTTATTTAGTCATAAAATGTTGAAAACAGAAATTTTAGACCAAGTTAAGAGCTAAAAATTAGAAATAATCTTGTTTTCCGATTTACAGTTTTTTTTCAATTTCTGCACTTTTATTTGTGGATTAGACATAATATAGCTTATTTAGTCATAAAATGTTGAAAACAGATATTTTAGACCAAGTTAAGAGCTAAAAATTAGAAATAATCGTGTTCTCCGATTTTAAGTTTTTGTTCAATTTATGCACTTTTATGTGTGGATTGGACATAATATAACTTATTTAGTCATGAAATGCTGAAAAACAGACATTTTAGACCAAGTTAAGAGCAAGAAATTAGAAATAATCTGTTTTCCGATTTTAAGTTTTTGTTCAATTTATGCACTTTTATGTGTGGATTGGACATAATATAACTTATTTAGTCATAAAATGTTGAAAACAGATATTTTAGACCAAGTTAAGAGCTAAAAATTAGAAACAATCTTGTTTTCCGATTTAAAGTTTTTTCAATTTCTGCACTTTTATGTGTGGATTAGACATATTATAGCTTATTTAGTCATAAAATGTTGAGAACAGATATCTTAGACCAAGTTAAGAGCTAAAAATTAGAAACTATCTTGTTTTCCGATTTAAAGTTTTTTTTCAATTTCTGTACTTTTATGTGTGGATTAGACATATTATAGCTTATTTAGTCATAAAATGTTGAAAACAGATATTTTAGACCAAGTTAAGAGCTAAAATTAGAAATAATCTTGTTTTCCGATTTAAGTTTTTTTTCAATTTCTGCACTTTTATGTGTGGATTAGACATATTATAGCTTATTTAGTCATAAAATGTTGAAAACAGATATTTTAGACCAAGATAAGAGCTAAAAATTAGAAATAATCTTGTTTTCCGATTTCAAGTTTCTTTTCAATTTCTGCACTTTCATGTGTGGAATAGACATATTATAGCTTATTTAGTCATAAAATGTTGAAAACAGATATTTTAGACCAAGTTAAGAGCTAAAAATTAGAAATAATCTAGTTTTCCGATTTAATTTTTTTTCAATTTCTGCACTTTTATGTGTGGATTAGACATATTATAGCTTATTTAGTCATAAAATGTTGAAAACAGATATTTTAGACCAAGATAAGAGCTAAAAATTAGAAATAATCTTGTTTTCCGATTTCAAGTTTCTTTTCAATTTCTGCACTTCTATGTGTGGATTAGACATATTATAGCTTATTTAGTCATAAAATGTTGAAAACAGATATTTTAGACCAAGTTAAGTGCTGAAAATTAGAAATAATCTTGTTTTCCGATTTTAAGTTTTTGTTCAATCTATGCACTTTTATGTGTGGATTAGACATATTATAGCTTATTTAGTCATAAAATGTTGAAAACAGAAATTTTAGACCAAGTTAAGAGCTAAAAATTAGAAATAATCTTGTTTTCCGATTTAAAGTTTTTTTTTCAATTTCTGCACTTCTATCTGTGGATTAGACATATTATAGCATATTTAGTCATAAAATGTTGAGAACAGATATTTTAGACCAAGTTAAGAGCTAAAATTTAGAAACAATCTTGTTTTACGATTTAAAGTTTTTTTTCAATTTTTGCACTTTTATGTGTGGATTAGACATATTATAGCTTATTTAGTCATAAAACGTTGAAAGCAGATATTTTAGACCAAGATAAGAGCTAAAAATTAGAAATAATCTTGTTTTCCGATTTTAAGTTTCTTTTCAATTTCTGCACTTTTATGTGTGGATTGGACATAATATAACTTATTTAGTCATGAAATGCTGAAAACAGACATTTTAGACCAAGTTAAGAGCTAAAAATTAGAAATAATCTTGTTTTCCGATTTTAAGTTTTTGTTCAATTTATGCACTTTTATGTGTGGATTAGACATATTATAGCTTATTTAGTCATAAACTGTTGAAAACAGAAATTTTAGACCAAGTAAAGAGCTAAAATTAGAAATAATCTTGTTTTCCGATTTAAAGTTTTTTTTCAATTTCTGCACTTTTATTTGTGGATTAGACTTATTATAGCTTATTTAGTCATAAAGTGTTGTAAACAGATATTCTAGACCAAGTTAAGAGCAAAAATTAGAAATAATCTTGTTTTCGGATTTTAAGATTTTGTTCAATTTATGCACTTTTATGTGTGGATTGGACATAATATAACTTATTTAGTCATGAAATGCTGAAAACAGACATTTTAGACCAAGTTAAGAGCTAGAAATTAAATAATCTTGTTTTCCGATTTTAAGTTTTTGGTCAATTTAAGCACTTTTATGTGAGGATTGGACATAATATAACTTATTTAGTCATGAAATGCTGAAAACAGACATTTTAGACCAAGTTAAGAGCTAAAAATTGGAAATAATGTTGTTCTCCGATTTAAACTTTCTTTTCAATTTCTGCACTTTAATGTGTGTATTGGACATATTATAGCTTATTTAGTCATGAAATGCTGAAAACAGACATTTTAGACCAAGTTAAGAGCTAAAAATTAGAAATAATCTTGTTTTCCGATTTAAAGTTTTTGTTCAATTTATGCACTTTTAAGTGTGGATTAGACATATTATAGCTTATTTAGTCATAAAATGTTGAAAACAGATATCTTAGACCAAGTTAAGAGCTAAAAATTAGAAACAATCTTGTTTTCCGATTTAAAGTTTTTTTTCAATTTCTGCACTTTTATGTGTGGATTAGACATATTATAGCTTATTTAGTCATAAAATGTTGAAAACAGATATTTTAGACCAAGTTAAGAGCTAAAAAATAGAAATAATCTTGTTTTCCGATTTAAAGTTTTTTTTCAATTTCTGCACTTTAATCTGTGGATTAGACACATGATAGCTTATTTAGTCATAAAATGTTGAGAACAGATATTTTAGATCAAGTTAAGATCTAAAAATTAGAAACAATCTTGTTTTCCGATTTAAAGTTTTTTTTCAATTTCTGTACTTTTATGTGTGGATTAGACATATTATAGCTTATTTAGTCATAAAATGTTGAAAACAGATATTTTAGAAATAATCTTGTTTTCCGATTTAAAGTTTTTTTTCAATTTCTGCACTTTTATGTGTGGATTAGACATATTATAGCTTATTTAGTAATAAAATGTTGAAAACAGATATTTTAGACCAAGATAAGAGCTAAAAATTAGAAATAATCTTGTTTTCCGATTTCAAGTTTCTTTTCAATTTCTGCACTTTTATGTGTGGATTAGACATATTATAGCTTATTCAGTCATAAAATGTTGAAAACAGATATTTTAGACCAAGTTAAGAGCTAAAAATTAGAAATAATCTAGTTTTCCGATTAATTGTTTTTTTTCAATTTCTGCACTTTTATGTGTGGATTAGACATATTATAGCTTATTTAGTCATAAAATGTTGAAAACAGATATTTTAGACCAAGATAAGAGCTAAAAATTAGAAATAATCTTGTTTTCCGATTTCAAGTTTCTTTTCAATTTCTGCACTTTTATGTGTGGATTAGACATATTATAGCTTATTTAGTCATAAAAGGTTGAAAACAGATATTTTAGACCAAGTTAAACAATCTTGTTTTCCGATTTAAAGTTTTGTTTCAATTTCTGCACTTTAATGTGTGGATTAGACATATTATAGCTTATTTAGTCATAAAATGTTGAGAACAGATATTTTAGACCAAGTTAAGAGCTAAAAATTAGAAACAATCTTGTTTTCCGATTTAAAGTTTTTTTTCAATTTCTGTACTTTTATGTGTGGATTAGTCATATTATAGCTTATTTAGTCATAAAATGTTGAAAACAGATATTTTAGACCAAGTTAAGAGCTAAAAATTAGAAATAATCTTGTTTTCCGATTTAAAGTTTTTTTTCAATTTCTGCACTCTTATGTGTGGATTAGACATATTATAGCTTATTTAGTCATAAAATGTTGAAAACAGATATTTTAGACCATGATAAGAGCTAAAAATTAGAAATAATCTTGTTTTCCGATTTCAAGTTTCTTTTCAATTTCTGCACTTTCATGTGTGGATTAGACATATTATAGCTTATTTAGTCATAAAATGTTGAAAACAGATATTTTAGACCAAGTTAAGAGCTAAAAATTAGAAATAATCTAGTTTTCCGATTTAATTTTTTTTTTCAATTTCTGCACTTTTATGTGTGGATTATACATATTATAGCCTATTTAGTCATAAAATGTTGAAACCAGATATTTTAGACCAAGATAAGAGCTAAAAATTAGAAATAATCTTGTTTTCCGATTTCAAGTTTCTTTTCAATTTCTGCACTTCTATGTGTGGATTAGACATATTATAGCTTATTTAGTCATAAAATGTTGAAAACAGATATTTTAGACCAAGTTAAGTGCTGAAAATTAGAAATAACCTTGTTTTCCGATTTTAAGTTTTTGTTCAATCTATGCACTTTTATGTGTGGATTAGACATATTATAGCTTATTTAGTCATAAAATGTTGAAAACAGATATTTTAGACCAAGTTAAGAGCTAAAAATTAGAAATAATCTTGTTTTCCGATTTTAAGTTTTTGTTCAATTTATGCACTTTTATGTGTGGATTAGACATATTATAGCTTATTTAGTCATAAAATGTTGAAAACAGAAATTTTAGACCAAGTTAGGAGCTAAAAATTAGAAATAATCTTGTTTTCCGATTTAAAGTTTTTTTTTCAATTTCTGCACTTCTATCTGTGGAATAGACATATTATAGCATATTTAGTCATAAAATGTTGAGAACAGATATTTTAGACCAAGTTAAGAGCTAAAAATTAGAAACAATCTTGTTTTCCGATTTAAAGTTTTTTTTCAATTTCTGCACTTTTATGTGTGGATTAGACATATTATAGCTTATTTAGTCATAAAATGTTGAAAGCAGATATTTTAGACCAAGATAAGAGCTAAAAATTAGAAATAATCTTGTTTTCCGATTTCAAGTTTCTTTTCAATTTCTGCACTTTTATGTGTGGATTAGACATATTATAGCTTATTTAGTCATAAAATGTTGAAAACAGATATTTTAGACCAAGTTAAGAGCTAAAAATTAGAAATAATCTAGTTTTCCGATTTAATTTTTTTTTTTCAATTTCTGCACTTTTATGTGTGGATTAGACATATTATAGCTTATTTAGTCATAAAATGTTGAAAACAGATATTTTAGACCAAGATAAGAGCTAAAAATTAGAAATAATCTTGTTTTCCGATTTCAAGTTTCTTTTCAATTTCTGTACTTTTATGTGTTAATTAGACATATTATAGCTTATTTAGTCATAAAATGTTGAAAACAGATATTTTAGACCAAGTTAAGTGCTGAAAATTAGAAATAATCTTGTTTTCCGATTTTAAGTTTTTGTTCAATTTCCGCACTTTTATGTGTGGATTAGACATATAGCTTATTTAGTCATAAAATGTTGAAAACAGATATTTTAGACCAAGTTAAGAGCTAAAAATTAGAAACAATCTTGTTTTCCGATTTAAAGTTTTTTTTCAATTTCTGCACTTTTATGTGTGGATTAGACATATTATAGCTTATTTAGTCATAAAATGTTGAGAACAGATATCTTAGACCAAGTTAAGAGCTAAAAATTAGAAACAATCTTGTTTTCCGATTTAAAGTTTTTTTTTCAATTTCTGTACTTTTATGTGTGGATTAGACATATTATAGCTTATTTAGTCATAAAATGTTGAAAACAGATATTTTAGACCAAGTTAAGAGCTAAAAATTAGAAATAATCTTGTTTTCCGATTTAAAGTTTTTTTTCAATTTCTGCACTTTTATGTGTGGATTAGACATATTATAGCTTATTTAGTCATAAAATGTTGAAAACAGATATTTTAGACCAAGTTAAGAGCTAAAAATTACAAATAATCTAGTTTTCCGATTTAAATTTTTTTTTTCAATTTCTGCACTTTTATGTGTGGATTAGACATATTATAGCTTATTTAGTCATAAAATGTTGAAAACATATATTTTAGACCAAGATAAGAGCTAAAAATTAGAAATAATCTTGTTTTCCGATTTCAAGTTTCATTTCAATTTCTGCACTTTTATGTGTGGATTAGACATATTATAGCTTATTTAGTCATAAAATGTTGAAAACAGATATTTTAGACCAAGTTAAGAGCTAAAAATTGGAAACAATCTTGTTTTCTGATTTAAATTTTTTTTTCAATTTCTGCACTTTTATGTGTGGATTAGACATATTATAGCTTATTTAGTCATAAAATGTTGAGAACAGATATTTTAGACCAAGTTAAGAGCTAAAAATTAGAAACAATCTTGTTTTCCGATTTAAAGTTTTTTTTCAATTTCTGTACTTTTATGTGTGGATTAGACATATTATAGCTTATTTAGTCATAAAATGTTGAAAACATATATTTTAGACCAAGTTAAGAGCTAAAAATTAGAAATAATCTTGTTTTCCGATTTAAAGTTTTTTTCCAATTTCTGCACTTTTATGTGTGGATTAGACATATTATAGCTTATTTAGTCATAAAATGTTGAAAACAGATATTTTAGACCAAGATAAGAGCTAAAAATTAGAAATAATCTTGTTTTCCGATTTCAAGTTTCTTTTCAATCTCTGCACTTTTATGTGTGGATTAGACATATTATAGCTTATTTAGTCATAAAATGTTGAAAACAGATATTTTAGACCAAGTTAAGAGCTAAAAATTAGAAATAATCTAGTTTTCCGATTTAATTTTTTTTTTTAAATTTCTGCACTTTTATGTGTGGATTAGACATATTATAGCTTATTTAGTCATAAAATGATGAAAACAGATATTTTAGACCAAGATAAGAGCTAAAAATTAGAAATAATCTTGTTTTCCGATTTCAAGTCTCTTTTCAATTTCTGCACTTTTATGTGTGGATTAGACATATTATAGCTTATTTAGTCATAAAATGTTGAAAACAGATATTTTAGACCAAGTTAAGTGCTGAAAATTAGAAATAATCTTGTTTTCCGATTTTAAGTTTTTGTTCAATTTATGCACTTTTAGGTGTGGATTGGACATAATATAACTTATTTAGTCATAAAATGTTGAAAACAGATATTTTAGACCAAGTTAAGAGCTAAAAATTAGAAATAATCTTGTTTTCCGATTTAAAGTTTTTTTTCAATTTCTGCACTTTTATGTGTGGATTAGACATATTATAGCTTATTTAGTCATAAAATGTTGAAAACAGAAATTTTAGACCAAGTTAAGAGCTAAAAATTAGAAATAATCTTGTTTTCCGATTGAAAGTTTTTGTTCAATTTATGCACTTTTATGTCTGGATTGGACATAATATAACTTATTTAGTCATGAAATGCTGAGAACAGACATTTTAGACCAAGTTAAGAGCTAAAAATTAGGAATAATCTTGTTTTCCGATTTTAAGTTTTTGTTCAATTTATGCACTTTATGTGTGGATTAGACATATTATAGCTTATTTAGTCATAAAATGTTGAAAACAGAAATCTTAGACCAATCTAATTGCTAGAAATTAGAAATAATCTTGTTTTCCGATTTAAAGTTTTTTTTCAATTTCTGCACTTTTATTTGTGGATTAGACATATTATAGCTTATTTAGTCATAAAATGTTGAAAACAGATATTTTAGACCAAGTTAAGAGCTAAAAATTAGAGAGAATCTTGTTTTCCGATTTTAAGTTTTTGTTCAATTTATGCACTTTTATGTGTGGATTGGACATAATATAACTTATTTAGTCATGAAATGCTGAAAACAGACATTTTAGACCAAGTTAAGAGCTAAAAATTAGAAATAATCTTGTTTTCCGATTTAAAGTTTCTTTTCAATTTCTGCACTTTTATGTGTGTATTGGACATTTTATAGCTTATTTAGTCATGAATTGCTGAAAACAGACATTTTAGACCAAGTTAAGAGCTAAAAATTAGAAATAATCTTGTTTTCCGATTTTAAGTTTTTGTTCAATTTATGCACTTTTATGTGTGGATTGGACATAATATAACTTATTTAGTCATGAAATGCTGAAAACAGACATTTTAGACCAAGTTAAGAGCTAAAAATTAGAAATAATCTTGTTTTCCGATTTTAAGTTTTTTTTCAATTTCTGCACTTTTATTTGTGGATTAGACATATTATAGCTTATTTAGTCATAAAATGTTGAAAACAGATATTTTAGACCAAGTTAAGAGCTAAAAATTAGAAATAATCTTGTTTTCCGATTTTAAGTTTTTGTTCAATTTATGCACTTTTATGTGTGGATTGGACATAATATAACTTATTTAGTCATAAAATGTTGAAAACAGATACTTTAGACCAAGTTAAGAGCTAAAAATTAGAAATAATCATGCTTTCCGATTCTAAGTTTTTGTTCAATTTATGCACTTTTATGTGAGGATTGGACATAATATAACTTATTTAGTCATGAAATGCTGAAAACAGACATTTTAGACCAAGTTAAGAGCTAAAAATTAGAAATAATCTTGTTTTCCGATTTAAAGTTTCTTATCAATTTCTGCACTTGTATGTGTGTATTGGACATATTATAGCTTATTTAGTCATGAAATGCTGAAAACAGACATTTTAGACCAAGTTAAGAGCTAAAAATTAGAAATAATCTTGTTTTCCGATTTTAAGTTTTTGTTCAATTTATGCACTTTTATGTGTGGATTAGACATATTATAGCTTATTTAGTCATAAAATGTTGAAAACAGAAATTTTAGACCAAGTTAAGAGCTAAAAATTAGAAATAATCTTGTTTTCCGATTAAAAGTTTTTGTTCAATTTATGCAATTTTATGTGTGGATTGGACATAATATAACTTATTTAGTCATGAAATGCTGAAAACAGATATTTTAGACCAAGTTAAGAGCTAAAAATTAGAAATAATCTTGTTTTCCGATTTTAAGTTTTTGTTCAATTTATGCACTTTTATGTGTGGATTAGACATATTATAGCTTATTTAGTCATAAAATGTTGAAAACAGATATTTTAGACCAAGTTAAGAGCTAAAAATAGAGATAATCTTGTTTTCCGATTTAAAGTTTTTTTTCAATTTTTGCACTTTTATCTGTGGATTAGACATATTATAGCTTATTTAGTCATAAAATGTTGAGAACAGATATTTTAGACCAAGATAAGAGCTAAAAATTAGAAACAATCTTGTTTTCCGATCTAAAGTTTTTTTTCAATTTCTGTACTTTTAAGTGTGGATTAGACATATTATAGCTTATTTAGTCATAAAATGTTGAAAACAGATATTTTAGACCAAGATAAGAGCTAAAAATTATAAATAATCTTGTTTTCCGATTTCAAGTTTCTTTTCAATTTCTGCACTTTTATGTGTGGATTAGACATATTATAGCTTATTTAGTCATAAAATGTTGAAAATAGATATTTTAGACCAAGTTAAGAGCTAAAAATTAGAAATAATCTAGTTTTCCGATTAATTTTTTTTTCAATTTCTGCACTTTTATGTGTGGATTAGACATATTATAGCTTATTTAGTCATAAAATGTTGAAAACAGATATTTTAGACCAAGTTAAGAGCTAAAAATTAGAAACAATCTTGTTTCTGATTTAAATTTTTTTTTCAATTTCTGCACTTTTATGTGTGGATTAGACATATTATAGCTTATTTAGTCATAAAATGTTGAGAACAGATATTTTAGACCAAGTTAAGAGCTAAAAATTAGAAACAATCTTGTTTTCCGATTTAAATTTTTTTTCAATTTCTGTACTTTTATGTGTGGATTAGACATATTATAGCTTATTTAGTCATAAAATGTTGAAAACATATATTTTAGACCAAGTTAAGAGCTAAAAATTAGAAATAATCTTGTTTTCCGATTTAAAGTTTTTTTCCAATTTCTGCACTTTTATGTGTGGATTAGACATATTATAGCTTATTTAGTCATAAAATGTTGAAAACAGATATTTTAGACCAAGTTAAGAGCTAAAAATTAGAAATCATCTAGTTTTCCGATTTAATTTTTTTTTTTCAATTTCTGCACTTTTATGTGTGGATTAGACATATTATAGCTTATTTAGTCATAATATGATGAAAACAGATATTTTAGACCAAGATAAGAGCTAAAAATTAGAAATAATCTTGTTTTCCGATTTCAAGTCTCTTTTCAATTTCTGCACTTTTATGTGTGGATTAGACATATTATAGCTTATTTAGTCATAAAATGTTGAAAACAGATATTTTAGACCAAGTTAAGTGCTGAAAATTAGAAATAATCTTGTTTTCCGATTTTAAGTTTTTGTTCAATTTATGCACTTTTAGGTGTGGATTGGACATAATATAACTTATTTAGTCATAAAATGTTGAAAACAGATATTTTAGACCAAGTTAAGAGCTAAAAATTAGAAATAATCTTGTTTTCCGATTTAAAGTTTTTTTTCAATTTCTGCACTTTTATGTGTGGATTAGACATATTATAGCTTATTTAGTCATAAAATGTTGAAAACAGAAATTTTAGAACAAGTTAAGAGCTAAAAATTAGAAATAATCTTGTTTTCCGATTGAAAGTTTTTGTTCAATTTATGCACTTTTATGTGTGGATTGGACATAATATAACTTATTTAGTCATGAAATGCTGAAAACAGACATTTTAGACCAAGTTAAGAGCTAAAAATTAGAAATAATCTTGTTTTCCGATTTTAAGTTTTTGTTCAATTTATGCACTTTTATGTCTGGATTGGACATAATATAACTTATTTAGTCATGAAATGCTGAGAACAGACATTTTAGACCAAGTTAAGAGCTAAAAATTAGGAATAATCTTGTTTTCCGATTTTAAGTTTTTGTTCAATTTATGCACTTTTATGTGTGGATAAGACATATTATAGCTTATTTAGTCATAAAATGTTGAAAACAGAAATCTTAGACCAATCTAATTGCTAGAAATTAGAAATAATCTTGTTTTCCGATTTAAAGTTTTTTTTCAATTTCTGCACTTTTATTTGTGGATTAGAGATATTATAGCTTATTTAGTCATAAAATGTTGAAAACAGATATTTTAGACCAAGTTAAGAGCTAAAAATTAGAGATAATCTTGTTTTCCGATTTTAAGTTTTTGTTCAATTTATGCACTTTTATGTGTGGATTGGACATAATATAACTTATTTAGTCATGAAATGCTGAAAACAGACATTTTAGACCAAGTTAAGAGCTAAAAATTAGAAATAATCTTGTTTTCCGATTTAAAGTTTCTTTTCAATTTCTGCACTTTTATGTGTGTATTGGACATTTTATAGCTTATTTAGTCATGAATTGCTGAAAACAGACATTTTAGACCAAGTTAAGAGCTAAAAATTAGAAATAATCTTGTTTTCCGATTTTAAGTTTTTGTTCAATTTATGCACTTTTATGTGTGGATTGGACATAATATAACTTATTTAGTCATGAAATGCTGAAAACAGACATTTTAGACCAAGTTAAGAGCTAAAAATTAGAAATAATCTTTTTTTCCGATTTTAAGTTTTTTTTCAATTTCTGCACTTTTATTTGTGGATTAGACATATTATAGCTTATTTAGTCATAAAATGTTGAAAACAGATATTTTAGACCAAGTTAAGAGCTAAAAATTAGAAATAATCTTGTTTTCCGATTTTAAGTTTTTGTTCAATTTATGCACTTTTATGTGTGGATTGGACATAATATAACTTATTTAGTCATAAAATGTTGAAAACAGATACTTTAGACCAAGTTAAGAGCTAAAAATTAGAAATAATCATGCTTTCCGATTCTAAGTTTTTGTTCAATTTATGCACTTTTATGTGAGGATTGGACATAATATAACTTATTTAGTCATGAAATGCTGAAAACAGACATTTTAGACCAAGTTAAGAGCTAAAAATTAGAAATAATCTTGTTTTCCGATTTAAAGTTTCTTATCAATTTCTGCACTTGTATGTGTGTATTGGACATATTATAGCTTATTTAGTCATGAAATGCTGAAAACAGACATTTTAGACCAAGTTAAGAGCTAAAAATTAGAAATAATCTTGTTTTCCGATTTTAAGTTTTTGTTCAATTTATGCACTTTTATGTGTGGATTAGACATATTATAGCTTATTTAGTCATAAAATGTTGAAAACAGAAATGTTAGACCAAGTTAAGAGCTATAAATTAGAAATAATCTTGTTTTCCGATTAAAAGTTTTTGTTCAATTTATGCAATTTTATGTGTGGATTGGACATAATATAACTTATTTAGTCATGAAATGCTGAAAACAGATATTTTAGACCAAGTTAAGAGCTAAAAATTAGAAATAATCTTGTTTTCCGATTTTAAGTTTTTGTTCAATTTATGCACTTTTATGTGTGGATTAGACATATTATAGCTTATTTAGTCATAAAATGTTGAAAACAGATATTTTAGACCAAGTTAAGAGCTAAAAATAGAGATAGTCTTGTTTTCCGATTTAAAGTTTTTTTTCAATTTTTGCACTTTTATCTGTGGATTAGACATATTATAGCTTATTTAGTCATAAAATGTTGAGAACAGATATTTTAGACCAAGATAAGAGCTAAAAATTAGAAACAATCTTGTTTTCCGATCTAAAGTTTTTTTTCAATTTCTGTACTTTTATGTGTGGATTAGACATATTATAGCTTATTTAGTCATAAAATGTTGAAAACAGATATTTTAGACCAAGTTAAGAGCTAAAAATTAGAAATAATCTTGTTTTCCGATTTAAAGTTTTTTTTCAATTTCTGCACTTTTATGTGTGGATTAGACATATTATAGCTTATTTAGTCATATAATGGTGAAAACAGATATTTTAGACCAAGATAAGAGCTAAAAATTATAAATAATCTTGTTTTCCGATTTCAAGTTTCTTTTCAATTTCTGCACTTTTATGTGTGGATTAGACATATTATAGCTTATTTAGTCATAAAATGTTGAAAATAGATATTTTAGACCAAGTTAAGAGCTAAAAATTAGAAATAATCTAGTTTTCCTATTAATTTTTTTTTCAATTTCTGCACTTTTATGTGTGGATTAGACATATTATAGCTTATTTAGTCATAAAATGTTGAAAACAGATATTTTAGACCAAGATAAGAGCTAAAAATTAGAAATAATCTTGTTTTCCGATTTCAAGTTTCTTTTCAATTTCTGCACTTTTATGTGTGGATTAGACATATTATAGCTTATTTAGTCATAAAATGTTGAAAACAGATATTTTAGACCATGTTGAGTGCTGAAAATTAGAAATAATCTTGTTTTCCGATTTTAAGTTTTTTTTTCAATTTCTGCACTTTTATGTGTGGATTAGACATATTATAGCTTATTTAGTCATAAAATGTTGAAAACAGATATTTTAGACCAAGTTAAGAGCTAAAAAATAGAAATATTCTTGTTTTCCGATTTAAAGTTTTTTTTTCAATTACTGCACTTTTATCTGTGGATTAGACATATTATAGCTTATTTAGTCATAAAATGTTGAGAACAGATATTATAGACCAAGTTAAGAGCTAAAAATTAGAAACAATCTTGTTTTCCGATTTAAAGTTTTTTTTCAATCTCTGTACTTTTATGTGTGGATTAGACATATTATAGCTTATTTAGTCATAAAATGTTGAAACCAGATATTTTAGACCAAGATAAGAGCTAAAAATTAGAAATAATCTTGTTTTCCGATTTCAAGTTTCTTTTCAATTTCTGCACTTCTATGTGTGGATTAGACATATTATAGCTTATTTAGTCATAAAATGTTGAAAACAGATATTTTAGACCAAGTTAAGTGCTGAAAATTAGAAATAACCTTGTTTTCCGATTTTAAGTTTTTGTTCAATCTATGCACTTTTATGTGTGGATTAGACATATTATAGCTTATTTAGTCATAAAATGTTGAAAACAGATATTTTAGACCAAGTTAAGAGCTAAAAATTAGAAATAATCTTGTTTTCCGATTTTAAGTTTTTGTTCAATTTATGCACTTTTATGTGTGGATTAGACATATTATAGCTTATTTAGTCATAAAATGTTGAAAACAGAAATTTTAGACCAAGTTAAGAGCTAAAAATTAGAAATAATCTTGTTTTCCGATTTAAAGTTTTTTTTTCAATTTCTGCACTTCTATCTGTGGAATAGACATATTATAGCATATTTAGTCATAAAATGTTGAGAACAGATCTTTTAGACCAAGTTAAGAGCTAAAAATTAGAAACAATCTTGTTTTCCGATTTAAAGTTTTTTTTCAATTTCTGCACTATTATGTGTGGATTAGACATATTATAGCTTATTTAGTCATAAAATGTTGAAAGCAGATATTTTAGACCAAGATAAGAGCTAAAAATTAGAAATAATCTTGTTTTCCGATTTCAAGTTTCTTTTCAATTTCTGCACTTTTATGTGTGGATTAGACATATTATAGCTTATTTAGTCATAAAATGTTGAAAACAGATATTTTAGACCAAGTTAAGAGCTAAAAATTAGAAATAATCTAGTTTTCCGATTTAATTTTTTTTTTTCAATTTCTGCACTTTTATGTGTGGATTAGACATATTATAGCTTATTTAGTCATAAAATGTTGAAAACAGATATTTTAGACCAAGATAAGAGCTAAAAATTAGAAATAATCTTGTTTTCCGATTTCAAGTTTCTTTTCAATTTCTGCACTTTTATGTGTTAATTAGACATATTAAAGCTTATTTAGTCATAAAATGTTGAAAACAGATATTTTAGACCAAGTTAAGTGCTGAAAATTAGAAATAATCTTGTTTTCCGATTTTAAGTTTTTGTTCAATTTCTGCACTTTTATGTGTGGATTAGACATATAGCTTATTTAGTCATAAAATGTTGAAAACAGATATTTTAGACCAAGTTAAGAGCTAAAAATTAGAAACAATCTTGTTTTCCGATTTAAAGTTTTTTTTCAATTTCTGCACTTTTATGTGTGGATTAGACATATTATAGCTTATTTAGTCATAAAATGTTGAGAACAGATATCTTAGACCAAGTTAAGAGCTAAAAATTAGAAACAATCTTGTTTTCCGATTTAAAGTTTTTTTTTCAATTTCTGTACTTTTATGTGTGGATTAGACATATTATAGCTTATTTAGTCATAAAATGTTGAAAACAGATATTTTAGACCAAGTCAAGAGCTAAAAATTAGAAATAATCTTGTTTTCCGATTTAAAGTTTTTTTTCAATTTCTGCACTTTTATGTGTGGATTAGACATATTATAGCTTATTTAGTCATAAAATGTTGAAAACAGATATTTTAGACCAAGTTAAGAGCTAAAAATTACAAATAATCTAGTTTTCCGATTTAAATTTTTTTTTTCAATTTCTGCACTTTTATGTGTGGATTAGACATATTATAGCTTATTTAGTCATAAAATGTTGAAAACATATATTTTAGACCAAGATAAGAGCTAAAAATTTGAAATAATCTTGTTTTCCGATTTCAAGTTTCATTTCAATTTCTGCACTTTTATGTGTGGATTAGACATATTATAGCTTATTTAGTCATAAAATGTTGAAAACAGATATTTTAGACCAAGTTAAGTGCTGAAAATTAGAAATAATCTTGTTTTCCGATTTTAAGTTTTTGTTCAATTTCTTCACTTTTATGTGTGGATTAGACATATTATAGTTTATTTAGTCATAAAATGTTGAAAACAGATATTTTAGACCAAGTTAAGAGCTAAAAATTAGAAACAATCTTGTTTTCTGATTTAATTTTTTTTTTCAATTTCTGCACTTTTATGTGTGGATTAGACATATTATAGCTTATTTAGTCATAAAATGTTGAGAACAAATATTTTAGACCAAGTTAAGAGCTAAAAATTAGAAACAATCTTGTTTTCCGATTTAAAGTTTTTTTTCAATTTCTGTACTTTTATGTGTGGATTAGACATATTATAGCTTATTTAGTCATAAAATGTTGAAAACAGATATTTTAGACCAAGTTAAGAGCTAAAAATTAGAAATAATCTAGTTTTCCGATTTATTTTTTTTTTTTCAATTTCTGCACTTTTATGTGTGGATTAGACATATTATAGCTTATTTAGTCATAAAATGATGAAAACAGATATTTTAGACCAAGATAAGAGCTAAAAATTAGAAATAATCTTGTTTTCCGATTTCAAGTCTCTTTTCAATTTCTGCACTTTTATGTGTGGATTAGACATATTATAGCTTATTTAGTCATAAAATGTTGAAAACAGATATTTTAGACCAAGTTAAGTGCTGAAAATTAGAAATAATCTTGCTTTCCGATTTTAAGTTTTTGTTCAATTTATGCACTTTTAGGTGTGGATTGGACATAATATAACTTATTTAGTCATAAAATGTTGAAAACAGATATTTTAGACCAAGTTAAGAGCTAAAAATTAGAAATAATCTTGTTTTCCGATTTAAAGTTTTTTTTCAATTTCTGCACTTTTATGTGTGGATTAGACATATTATAGCTTATTTAGTCATAAAATGTTGAAAACAGAAATTTTAGAACAAGTTAAGAGCTAAAAATTAGAAATAATCTTGTTTTCCGATTGAAAGTTTTTGTTCAATTTATGCACTTTTATGTGTGGATTGGACATAATATAACTTATTTAGTCATGAAATGCTGAAAACAGACATTTTAGACCAAGTTAAGAGCTAAAAATTAGAAATAATCTTGTTTTCCGATTTTAAGTTTTTGTTCAATTTATGCACTTTTATGTCTGGATTGGACATAATATAACTTATTTAGTCATGAAATGCTGAGAACAGACATTTTAGACCAAGTTAAGAGCTAAAAATTAGGAATAATCTTGATTTCCGATTTTAAGTTTTTGTTCAATTTATGCACTTTTATGTGTGGATTAGACATATTATAGCTTATTTAGTCATAAAATGTTGAAAACAGAAATTTTAGACCAATCTAATTACTAGAAATTAGAAATAATCTTGTTTTCCGATTTAAAGTTTTTTTTCAATTTCTGCACTTTTATTTGTGGATTAGACATATTATAGCTTATTTAGTCATAAAATGTTGAAAACAGATATTTTAGACCAAGTTAAGAGCTAAAAATTAGAAATAATCTTGTTTTCCGATTTTACGTTTTTGTTCAATTTATGCACTTTTATGTGTGGATTGGACATAATATAACTTATTTAGTCATGAAATGCTGAAAACAGACATTTTAGACCAAGTTAAGAGCTAAAAATTAGAAATAATCTTGTTTTCCGATTTAACGTTTCTTTTCAATTTCTGCACTTTTATGTGTGTATTGGACATATTATAGCTTATTTAGTCATGAAATTCTGAAAACAGACATTTTAGACCAAGTTAAGAGCTAAAAATTAGAAATAATCTTGTTTTCCGATTTTAAGTTTTTGTTCAATTTATGCACTTTTATGTGTGGATTGGACATAATATAACTTATTTAGTCATGAAATGCTGAAAACAGACATTTTAGACCAAGTTAAGAGCTAAAAATTAGAAATAATCTTGTTTTCCGATTTTAAGTTTTTGTTCAATTTATGCACTTTTATGTGTGGATTGGACATAATATAACTTATTTAGTCATAAAATGTTGAAAACAGATACTTTAGACCAAGTTAAGAGCTAAAAATTAGAAATAATCATGCTTTCCGATTCTAAGTTTTTGTTCAATTTATGCACTTTTATGTGAGGATTGGACATAATATAACTTATTTAGTCATGAAATGCTGAAAACAGACATTTTAGACCAAGTTAAGAGCTAAAAATTAGAAATAATCTTGTTTTCCGATTTAAAGTTTCTTATCAATTTCTGCACTTTTATGTGTGTATTGGACATATTATAGCTTATTTAGTCATGAAATGCTGAAAACAGACATTTTAGACCAAGTTAAGAGCTAAAAATTAGAAATAATCTTGTTTTCCGATTTTAAGTTTTTGTTCAATTTATGCACTTTTATGTGTGGATTAGACATATTATAGCTTATTTAGTCATAAAATGTTGAAAACAGAAATTTTAGACCAAGTTAAGAGCTAAAAATTATAAATAATCTTGTTTTCCGATTAAAAGTTTTTGATCAATTTATGCAATTTTATGTGTGGATTGGACATAATATAACTTATTTAGTCATGAAATGCTGAAAACAGATATTTTAGACCAAGTTAAGAGCTAAAAATTAGAAATAATCTTGTTTTCCGATTTTAAGTTTTTGTTCAATTTATGCACTTTTATGTGTGGATTAGAATTATTATAGATTATTTAGTCATAAAATGTTGAAAACAGATATTTTAGACCAAGTTAAGAGCTAAAAATTAGAAAAAATCATGTTTTCCGATTTAAAGTTTTTTTTCAATTTCTGCACTTTTATGTGTGGATTAGAAATATTATAGCTTATTTAGTCATAAAATGTTGAAAACAGATATTTTAGACCAAGTTAAGAGCTAAAAAATAGAGATAATCTTGTTTTCCGATTTAAAGTTTTTTTTCAATTTTTGCACATTTATCTGTGGATTAGACATATTATAGCTTATTTAGTCATAAAATGTTGAAAACAGATATTTTAGACCAAGTTAAGAGCTAAAAATTGGAAATAATCTTGTTTTCCGATTTAAAGTTTTTTTTCAATTTCTGCACTTTTATGTGTGGATTAGACATATTATAGCTTATTTAGTCATAAAATGGTGAAAACAGACATTTTAGACCAAGTTAAGAGCTAAAAATTAGAAATAATCTTGTTTTCCGATTTTAAGTTTTTGTTCAATTTATGCACTTTTATGTCTGGATTGGACATAATATAACTTATTTAGTCATGAAATGCTGAGAACAGACATTTTAGACCAAGTTAAGAGCTAAAAATTAGGAATAATCTTGTTTTCCGATTTTAAGTTTTTGTTCAATTTATGCACTTTTATGTGTGGATTAGACATATTATAGCTTATTTAGTCATAAAATGTTGAAAACAGAAATTTTAGACCAATCTAACTGCTAAAAATTAGAAATAATCATGCTTTCCGATTCTAAGTTTTTGTTCAATTTATGCACTTTTATGTGAGGATTGGACATAATATAACTTATTTAGTCATGAAATGCTGAAAACAGACATTTTAGACCAAGTTAAGAGCTAAAAATTAGAAATAATCTTGTTTTCCGATTTAAAGTTTCTTATCAATTTCTGCACTTTTATGTGTGTATTGGACATATTATAGCTTATTTAGTCATGAAATGCTGAAAACAGACATTTTAGACCAAGTTAAGAGCTAAAAATTAGAAATAATCTTGTTTTCCGATTTTAAGTTTTTTTTCAATTTCTGCACTTTTATGTGTGGATTAGAAATATTATAGATTATTTAGTCATAAAATGTTGAAAACAGAAATTTTAGACCAAGTTAAGAGCTAAAAATTATAAATAATCTTGTTTTCCGATTAAAAGTTTTTGATCAATTTATGCAATTTTATGTGTGGATTGGACATAATATAACTTATTTAGTCATGAAATGCTGAAAACAGATATTTTAGACCAAGTTAAGAGCTAAAAATTAGAAATAATCTTGTTTTCCGATTTTAAGTTTTTGTTCAATTTATGCACTTTTATGTGTGGATTAGAATTATTATAGATTATTTAGTCATAAAATGTTGAAAACAGATATTTTAGACCAAGTTAAGAGCTAAAAATTATAAAAAATCTTGTTTTCCGATTTAAAGTTTTTTTTCAATTTCTGCACTTTTATGTGTGGATTAGAAATATTATAGCTTATTTAGTCATAAAATGTTGAAAACAGATATTTTAGACCAAGTTAAGAGCTAAAAAATAGAGATAATCTTGTTTTCCGATTTAAAGTTTTTTTTCAATTTTTGCACATTTATCTGTGGATTAGACATATTATAGCTTATTTAGTCATAAAATGTTGAGAACAGATATTTTAGACCAAGTTAAGAGCTAAAAATTAGAAACAATCTTGTTTTCCGATCTAAAGTTTTTTTTCAATTTCTGTACTTTTATGTGTGGATTAGACATATTATAGCTTATTTAGTCATAAAATGTTGAAAACAGATATTTTAGACCAAGTTAAGAGCTAAAAATTGGAAATAATCTTGTTTTCCGATTTAAAGTTTTTTTTCAATTTCTGCACTTTTATGTGTGGATTAGACATATTATAGCTTATTTAGTCATAAAATGGTGAAAACAGACATTTTAGACCAAGTTAAGAGCTAAAAATTAGAAATAATCTTGTTTTCCGATTTTAAGTTTTTGTTCAATTTATGCACTTTTATGTCTGGATTGGACATAATATAACTTATTTAGTCATGAAATGCTGAGAACAGACATTTTAGACCAAGTTAAGAGCTAAAAATTAGGAATAATCTTGTTTTCCGATTTTAAGTTTTTGTTCAATTTATGCACTTTTATGTGTGGATTAGACATATTATAGCTTATTTAGTCATAAAATGTTGAAAACAGAAATTTTAGACCAATCTAACTGCTAGAAATTAGAAATAATCTTGTTTTCCGATTTAAAGTTTTTTTTCAATTTCTGCACTTTTATTTGTGGATTAGACATATTATAGCTTATTTAGTCATAAAATGTTGAAAACAGATATTTTAGACCAAGTTAAGAGCTAAAAATTAGAAATAATCTTGTTTTCCGATTTTAAGTTTTTGTTCAATTTATGCACTTTTATGTGTGGATTGGACATAATATAACTTATTTAGTCATGAAATGCTGAAAACAGACATTTTAGACCAAGTTAAGAGCTAAAAATTAGAAATAATCTTGTTTTCCGATTTTAAGTTTTTGTTCAATTTATGCACTTTTATGTGTGGATTGGACATAATATAACTTATTTAGTCATGAAATGCTGAAAACAGACATTTTAGACCAAGTTAAGAGCTAAAAATTAGAAATAATCTTTTTTTCCGATTTTAAGTTTTTTTTCAATTTCTGCACTTTTATTTGTGGATTAGACATATTATAGCTTATTTAGTCATAAAATGTTGAAAACAGATATTTTAGACCAAGTTAAGAGCTAAAAATTAGAAATAATCTTGTTTTCCGATTTTAAGTTTTTGTTCAATTTATGCACTTTTATGTGTGGATTAGACATATTATAGCTTATTTAGTCATAAAATGTTGAAAACAGATACTTTAGACCAAGTTAAGAGCTAAAAATTAGAAATAATCATGCTTTCCGATTCTAAGTTGTTGTTCAATTTATGCACTTTTATGTGAGGATTGGACATAATATAACTTATTTAGTCATGAAATGCTGAAAACAGACATTTTAGACCAAGTTAAGAGCTAAAAATTAGAAGTAATCTTGTTTTCCGATTTAAAGTTTCTTATCAATTTCTGCACTTTTATGTGTGTATTGGACATATTATAGCTTATTTAGTCATGAAATGCTGAAAACAGACATTTTAGACCAAGTTAAGAGCTAAAAATTAGAAATAATCTTGTTTTCCGATTTTAAGTTTTTGTTCAATTTATGCACTTTTATGTGTGGATTAGACATATTATAGCTTATTTAGTCATAAAATGTTGAAAACAGAAATTTTAGACCAAGTTAAGAGCTAACAATTATAAATAATCTTGTTTTCCGATTAAAAGTTTTTGTTCAATTTATGCAATTTTATGTGTGGATTGGACATAATATAACTTATTTAGTCATGAAATGCTGAAAACAGATATTTTAGACCAAGTTAAGAGCTAAAAATTAGAAATAATCTAGTTTTCCGATTTTAAGTTTTTGTTCAATTTATGCACTTTTATGTGTGGATTAGAATTATTATAGATTATTTAGTCATAAAATGTTGAAAACAGATATTTTAGACCAAGTTAAGAGCTAAAAATTAGAAAAAATCTTGTTTTCCGATTTAAAGTTTTTTTTCAATTTCTGCACTTTTATGTGTGGATTAGACATATTATAGCTTATTTAGTCATAAAATGTTGAAAACAGATATTTTAGACCAAGTTAAGAGCTAAAAAATAGAGATAATCTTGTTTTCCGATTTAAAGTTTTTTTTCAATTTTTGCACTTTTATCTGTGGATTAGACATATTATAGCTTATTTAGTCATAAAATGTTGAGAACAGATATTTTAGACCAAGTTAAGAGCTAAAAATTAGAAACAATCTTGTTTTCCGATCTAAAGTTTTTTTTCAATTTCTGTACTTTTATGTGTGGATTAGACATATTATAGCTTATTTAGTCATAAAATGTTGAAAACAGATATTTTAGACCAAGTTAAGAGCTAAAAATTAGAAATAATCTTGTTTTCCGATTTAAAGTTTTTTTTCAATTTCTGCACTTTTATGTGTGGATTAGACATATTATAGCTTATTTAGTCATAAAATGGTGAAAACAGATATTTTAGACCAAGATAAGAGCTAAAAATTATAAATAATCTTGTTTTCCGATTTCAAGTTTCTTTTCAATTTCTGCACTTTTATGTGTGGATTAGACATATTATAGCTTATTTAGTCATAAAATGTTGAAAATAGATATTTTCGACCAAGTTAAGAGCTAAAAATTAGAAATAATCTAGTTTTCCGATTAAATTTCTTTTTTCAATTTCTGCACTTTTATGTGTGGATTAGACATATTATAGCTTATTTAGTCATAAAATGTTGAAAACAGATATTTTAGACCAAGATAAGAGCTAAAAATTAGAAATAATCTTGTTTTCCGATTTCAAGTTTCTTTTCAATTTCTGCACTTTTATGTGTGGATTAGACATATTATAGCTTATTTAGTCATAAAATGTTGAAAACAGATATTTTAGACCATGTTGAGTGCTGAAAATTAGAAATAATCTTGTTTTCCGATTTTAAGTTTTTTTTCAATTTCTGCACTTTTATGTGTGGATTAGACATATTATAGCTTATTTAGTCATAAAATGTTGAAAACAGATATTTTAGACCAAGTTAAGAGCTAAAAAATAGAAATAATCTTGTTTTCCGATTTAAAGTTTTTTTTTCAATTACTGCACTTTTATCTGTGGATTAGACATATTATAGCTTATTTAGTCATAAAATGTTGAGAACAGATATTATAGACCAAGTTAAGAGCTAAAAATTAGAAACAATCTTGTTTTCCGATTTAAAGTTTTTTTTCAATCTCTGTACTTTTATGTGTGGATTAGACATATTATAGCTTATTTAGTCATAAAATGTTGAAAACAGATATTTTAGACCAGGTTAAGAGCTAAAAATTAGAAATAATCTTGTTTTCCGATTTAAAGTTTTTTTCAATTTCTGCACTTTTATGTGTGGATTAGACATATTATAGCTTATTTAGTCATAAAATGTTGAAAACAGATATTTTAGACCAAGATAAGAGCTAAAAATTAGAAATAATCTTGTTTTCCGATTTTAAGTTTTTGTTCAAATTATGCACTTTTAGGTGTGGATTGGACATAATATAACTTATTTAGTCATAAAATGTTGAAAACAGATATTTTAGACCAAGTTAAGAGCTAAAAATTAGAAATAATCTTGTTTTCCGGTTTAAAGTTTTTTTTTCAATTTCTGCACTTTTATGTATGGATTAGACATATTATAGCTTATTTAGTCATAAAATGTTGAAAACAGAAATTTTAGAACAAGTTAAGAGCTAAAAATTAGAAATAATCTTGTTTTCCGATTTAAAGTTTTTGTTCAATTTATGCACTTTTATGTGTGGATTGGACATATTATAACTTATTTAGTCATAAAAAGTTGAAAATAGATATTTTAGACCAAGTTAAGAGCTAAGAATTATAAATAATCTAGTTTTCCGATTAAATTTCTTTTTTCAATTTCTGCACTTTTATGTGTGGATTAGACATATTATAGCTTATTTAGTCATAAAATGTTGAAAACAGATATTTTAGACCAAGATAAGAGCTAAAAATTAGAAATAATCTTGTTTTCCGATTTCAAGTTTCTTTTCAATTTCTGCACTTTTATGTGTGGATGATTAGACATATTATAGCTTTTTCAGTCATAAAATGTTGAAAACAGATATTTCAGACCAAGTTAAGAGCTAAAAATTAGAAATAATCTAGTTCTCCGATTAATTTTTTTTTTCAATTTCTGCACTTTTATGTGTGGATTAGACATATTATAGCTTATTTAGTCATAAAATGTTGAAAACAGATATTTTAGACCAAGATAAGAGCTAAAAATTAGAAATAATCTTGTTTTCCGATTTCAAGTTTCTTTTCAATTTCTGCACTTTTATGTGTGGATTAGACAAATTATAGCTTATTTAGTCATAAAAGGTTGAAAACAGATATTTTAGACCAAGTTAAGTGCTGAAAATTAGAAATAATCTTGTTTTCCGATTTAAATTTTTTTTTCAATTTCTGTACTTTTATGTGTGGATTAGAAATATTATAGCTTATTTAGTCATAAAATGTTGAAAACAGAAATTTTAGAACAATTTAAGAGCTAAAAATTAGAAATAATCTTGTTTTCCGATTTAAAGTTTTTGTTCAATTTATGCACTTTTATGTGTGGATTGGACATAATATAACTTATTTAGTCATGAAATGCTGAAAACAGACATTTTAGACCAAGTTAAGAGCTAAAAATTAGAAATAATCTTGTTTTCCGATTTTAAGTTTTTGTTCAATTTATGCACTTTTATGTGTGGATTAGACATATTATAGCTTATTTAGTCATAAAATGTTGAAAACAGAAATTTTAGACCAAGTTAAGAGCTAAAAATTAGAAACAATCTTGTTTTCCGATTTAAAGTTTTTTTTCAATTTCTGCACTTTTATGTGTGGATTAGACATATTATAGCTTATTTAGTCATAAAATGTTGAAAACAGAAATTTTAGAACAAGTTAAGAGCTAAAAATTAGAAATAATCTTGTTTTCCGATTTAAAGTTTTTGTTCAATTTATGCACTTTTATGTGTGGATTGGACATATTATAACTTATTTAGTCATAAAATGCTGAAAACAGACATTTTAGACCAAGTTAAGAGCTAAAAATTAGAAATAATCTTGTTTTCCGATTTTAAGTTTTTGTTCAATTTATGCACTTTTATGTGTGGATTAGACATATTATAGCTTATTTAGTCATAAAATGTTGAAAACCGAAATTTTAGACCAAGTTAAGAGCTAAAAATTAGAAATAATCTTGTTTTCCGATTTAAAGTTTTTTTTCAATTTCTGCACTTTTATTTGTGGATTAGACATATTATAGCTTATTTAGTCATAAAATGTTGAAAACAGATATTTTAGACCAAGTTAAGAGCTAAAAATTAGAAATAATCTTGTTTTCCGATTTTAAGTTTTTGTTCAATTTATGCACTTTTATGTGTGGATTGGACATAATATAACTTATTTAGTCATGAAATGCTGAAAACAGACATTTTAGACCAAGTTAAGAGCTAAAAATTAGAAATAATCTTGTTTTCCGATTTTAAATTTTGTTCAATTTATGCACTTTTATGTGTGGATTAGACATATTATAGCTTATTTAGTCATAAAATGTTGAAAACAGAAATTTTAGACCAAGTAAAGAGCTAAAAATTAGAAATAATCTTGTTTTCCGATTTAAAGTTTTTTTTCAATTTCTGCACTTTTATTTGTGGATTAGACAAATTATAGCTTATTTAGTCATAAAGTGTTGAAAACAGATATTTTAGACCAAGTTAAGAGCAAAAAATTAGAAATAATCTTGTTTTCCGATTTAAGTTTTTGTTCAATTTATGCACTTTTATGTGTGGATTGGACATAATATAACTTATTTAGTCATGAAATGCTGAAATCAGACATTTTAGACCAAGTTAAGAGCTAGAAATTAGAAATAATCTTGTTTTCCGATTTTAAGTTTTTGTTCAATTTATGCACTTTTATGTGAGGATTGGACATAATATAACTTATTTAGTCATGAAATGCTGAAAACAGACATTTTAGACCAAGTTAAGAGCTAAAAATTAGAAATAATGTTGTTCTCCGGTTTAAACTTTCTTTTCAATTTCTGCACTTTTATGTGTGTATTGGACATATTATAGCTTATTTAGTCATGAAATGCTGAAAACAGACATTTTAGACCAAGTTAGGAGCTAAAAATTAGAAATAATCTTGTTTTCCGATTTAAAGTTTTTGTTCAATTTATGCACTTTTATGTGTGGATTGGACATAATATAACTTATTTAGTCATGAAATGCTGAAAACAGATATTTTAGACCAAGAAAAGAGCTAAAAATTAGAAATAATCTTGTTTTCCGATTTTAAGTTTTTGTTCAATTTATGCACTTTTATGTGTGGATTAGACATATTATAGCTTATTTAGTCATAAAATGTTGAAAACAGATATTTTAGACCAAGTTAAGAGCTAAAAATAGAAATAATCTTGTTTTCCGATTTAAAGTTTTTTTTCAATTTCTGCACTTTTATCTGTGGATTAGACATATGATAGCTTATTTAGTCATAAAATGTTGAGAACAGATATTTTAGATCAAGTTAAGAGCTAAAAATTAGAAACAATCTTGTTTTCCGATTTAAAGTTTTATTTCAATTTCTGTACTTTTATGTGTGGATTAGACATATTATAGCTTATTTAGTCATAAAATGTTGAAAACAGATATTTTAGACCAAGTTAAGAGCTAAAAATTAGAAATAATCTTGTTTTCCGATAAAATTTTTTTTTTCAATTTCTGCACTTTTATGTGTGGATTAGACACATATTATAGCTTATTTAGTCATAAAATATTGAAAACAGACATTTTAGACCAAGTTAAGAGCTAAAAATTAGAAATAATCTTGTTTTCCGATTTTAAGTTTTTGTTCAATTTATGCACTTTTATGTGTGGATTAGACATATTATAGCTTATTTAGTCATAAAATGTTGAAAACAGAAATTTTAGACCAAGTTAAGAGCTAAAAATTAGAAATAATCTTGTTTCCGATTTAAAGTTTTTTTTCAATTTCTGCTCTTTTATTTGTGGATTAGACATATTATCGCTTATTTAGTCATAAAATGTTGAAAACAGATATTTTAGACCAAGTTAAGAACTAAAAATTAGAAATAATCGTGTTCTCCGATTTTAAGTTTTTGTTCAATTTATGCACTTTTATGTGTGGATTGGACATAATATAACTTATTTAGTCATGAAATGCTGAAAACAGACATTTTAGACCAAGTTAAGAGCTAAAAAATAGAAATAATCTTGTTTTCCGATTTAAAGTTTTTTTTCAATTTCTGCACTTTTATCTGTGGATTAGACATATGATAGCTTATTTAGTCATAAAATGTTGAGAACAGATATTTTAGATCAAGTTAAGAGCTAAAAATTAGAAACAATCTTGTTTTCCGATTTAAAGTTTTATTTCAATTTCTGTACTTTTATGTGTGGATTAGACATATTATAGCTTATTTAGTCATAAAATGTTGAAAACAGATATTTTAGACCAAGTTAAGAGCTAAAAATTAGAAATAATCTTGTTTTCCGATAAAATTTTTTTTTTCAATTTCTGCACTTTTATGTGTGGATTAGACACATATTATAGCTTATTTAGTCATAAAATATTGAAAACAGACATTTTAGACCAAGTTAAGAGCTAAAAATTAGAAATAATCTTGTTTTCCGATTTTAAGTTTTTGTTCAATTTATGCACTTTTATGTGTGGATTAGACATATTATAGCTTATTTAGTCATAAAATGTTGAAAACAGAAATTTTAGACCAAGTTAAGAGCTAAAAATTAGAAATAATCTTGTTTTCCGATTTAAAGTTTTTTTTCAATTTCTGCTCTTTTATTTGTGGATTAGACATATTATCGCTTATTTAGTCATAAAATGTTGAAAACAGATATTTTAGACCAAGTTAAGAACTAAAAATTAGAAATAATCGTGTTCTCCGATTTTAAGTTTTTGTTCAATTTATGCACTTTTATGTGTGGATTGGACATAATATAACTTATTTAGTCATGAAATGCTGAAAACAGACATTTTAGACCAAGTTAAGAGCTAAAAATTAGAAATAATCTGGTTTTCCGATTTAAAGTTTCTTTTCAATATCTGCAATTTTATGTGTGTATTGGACATATTATAGCTTATTTAGTCATGAAATGCTGAAAACAGACATTTTAGACCAAGTTAAGAGCTAAAAATTAGAAATAATCTTGTTTTCCGATTTTAAGTTTTTGTTCAATTTATGCACTTTTATGTGTGGATTAGACATATTATAGCTTATTTAGTCATAAAATGTTGAAAACAGAAATTTTAGACCAAGTTAAGAGCTAAAAATTAGAAATAATCTTGTTTTCCGATTTAAAGTTTTTTTTCAATTTCTGCTCTTTTATTTGTGGATTAGACATATTATCGCTTATTTAGTCATAAAATGTTGAAAACAGATATTTTAGACCAAGTTAAGAACTAAAAATTAGAAATAATCGTGTTCTCCGATTTTAAGTTTTTGTTCAATTTATGCACTTTTATGTGTGGATTGGACATAATATAACTTATTTAGTCATGAAATGCTGAAAACAGACATTTTAGACCAAGTTAAGAGCTAAAAATTAGAAATAATCTGGTTTTCCGATTTAAAGTTTCTTTTCAATTTCTGCAATTTTATGTGTGTATTGGACATATTATAGCTTATTTAGTCATGAAATGCTGAAAACAGACATTTTAGACCAAGTTAAGAGCTAAAAATTAGAAATAATCTTGTTTTCCGATTTAAAGTTTTATTTCAATTTCTGTACTTTTATGTGTGGATTAGACATATTATAGCTTATTTAGTCATAAAATGTTGAAAACAGATATTTTAGACCAAGTTAAGAGCTAAAAATTAGAAATAATCTTGTTTTCCGATAAAATTTTTTTTTTCAATTTCTGCACTTTTATGTGTGGATTAGACACATATTATAGCTTATTTAGTCATAAAATATTGAAAACAGACATTTTAGACCAAGTTAAGAGCTAAAAATTAGAAATAATCTTGTTTTCCGATTTTAAGTTTTTGTTCAATTTATGCACTTTTATGTGTGGATTAGACATATTATAGCTTATTTAGTCATAAAATGTTGAAAACAGAAATTTTAGACCAAGTTAAGAGCTAAAAATTAGAAATAATCTTGTTTTCCGATTTAAAGTTTTTTTTCAATTTCTGCTCTTTTATTTGTGGATTAGACATATTATCGCTTATTTAGTCATAAAATGTTGAAAACAGATATTTTAGACCAAGTTAAGAACTAAAAATTAGAAATAATCGTGTTCTCCGATTTTAAGTTTTTGTTCAATTTATGCACTTTTATGTGTGGATTGGACATAATATAACTTATTTAGTCATGAAATGCTGAAAACAGACATTTTAGACCAAGTTAAGAGCTAAAAATTAGAAATAATCTGGTTTTCCGATTTAAAGTTTCTTTTCAATATCTGCAATTTTATGTGTGTATTGGACATATTATAGCTTATTTAGTCATGAAATGCTGAAAACAGACATTTTAGACCAAGTTAAGAGCTAAAAATTAGAAATAATCTTGTTTTCCGATTTTAAGTTTTTGTTCAATTTATGCACTTTTATGTGTGGATTAGACATATTATAGCTTATTTAGTCATAAAATGTTGAAAACAGAAATTTTAGACCAAGTTAAGAGCTAAAAATTAGAAATAATCTTGTTTTCCGATTTAAAGTTTTTTTTCAATTTCTGCTCTTTTATTTGTGGATTAGACATATTATCGCTTATTTAGTCATAAAATGTTGAAAACAGATATTTTAGACCAAGTTAAGAACTAAAAATTAGAAATAATCGTGTTCTCCGATTTTAAGTTTTTGTTCAATTTATGCACTTTTATGTGTGGATTGGACATAATATAACTTATTTAGTCATGAAATGCTGAAAACAGACATTTTAGACCAAGTTAAGAGCTAAAAATTAGAAATAATCTGGTTTTCCGATTTAAAGTTTCTTTTCAATTTCTGCAATTTTATGTGTGTATTGGACATATTATAGCTTATTTAGTCATGAAATGCTGAAAACAGACATTTTAGACCAAGTTAAGAGCTAAAAATTAGAAATAATCTTGTTTTCCGATTTTAAGTTTTTGTTCAATTTATGCACTTTTATGTGTGGATTAGACATATTATAGCTTATTTAGTCATAAAATGTTGAAAACAGAAATTTTAGACCAAGTTAAGAGCTAAAAATTAGAAATAATCTTGTTTTCCAATTTAAAGTTTTTTTTCAATTTCTGCTCTTTTATTTGTGGATTAGACATATTATCGCTTATTTAGTCATAAAATGTTGAAAACAGATACTTTAGACCAAGTTAAGAGCTAAAAATTAGAAATAATATTGTTTTCCGATTCTAAGTTTTTGTTCAATTTATGCACTTTTATGTGAGGATTGGACATAATATAACTTATTTAGTCATGAAATGCTAAAAACAGACATTTTAGACCAAGTTAAGAGCTAAAAATTAGAAATAATCTGGTTTTCCGATTTAAAGTTTCTTTTCAATTTCTGCACTTTTATGTGTGTATTGGACATATTATAGCTTATTTAGTCATGAAATGCTGAAAACAGACATTTTAGACCAAGTTAAGAGCTAAAAATTAGAAATAATCTTGTTTTCCGATTTTTAGTTTTTGTTCAATTTATGCACTTTTATGTGTGGATTAGACATATTATAGCTTATTTAGTCATAAAATGTTGAAAACAGAAATTTTAGATCACGTTAAGAGCTAAAAATTAGAAATAATCTTGTTTTCCGATTTAAAGTTTTTGTTCAATTTATGCACTTTTATGTGTGGATTGGACATAATATAACTTATTTAGTCATGAAATGCTGAAAACAGATATTTTAGACCAAGTTAAGAGCTAAAAATTAGAAATAATCTTGTTTTCCGATTTTAAGTTTTTGTTCAATTTATGCACTTTTATGTGTGGATTAGACATATTATAGCTTATTTAGTCATAAAATGTTGAAAACTGATATTTTAGACCAAGTTAAGAGCTAAAAATTAGAAACAATCTTGTTTTCCGATTTAAAGTTTTTTTTCAATTTCTGCACTTTTATGTGTGGATTAGACATATTATAGCTTATTTAGTCATATAATGTTGAAAACAGATATTTTAGACCAAGTTAAGAGCTAAAAAATAGAAATAATCTTGTTTTCCGATTTAAAGTTTTTTTTTCAATTTCTGCACTTTTATCTGTGGATTAGACATATTATAGCTTATTTAGTCATAAAATGTTGAGAACAGATATTTTAGACCAAGTTAAGAGCTAAAAATTAGAAACAATCTTGTTTTCCGATTTAAAGTTTTTTTTCTATTTCTGTACTTTTATGTGTGGATTAGACATATTATAGCTTATTTAGTCATAAAATGTTGAAAACAGATATTTTAGACCAAGTTAAGAGCTAAAAATTAGAAATAATCTTGTTTTCCGATTTAAAGTTTTTTTTCAATTTCTGTACTTTTATGTGTGGATTAGACATATTATAGCTTATTTAGTCATAAAATGTTGAAAACAGATATTTTAGACCAAGATAAGAGCTAAAAATTAGAAATAATCTTGTTTTCCGATTTCAAGTTTCTTTTCAATTTGTGCACTTTTATGTGTGGATTAGACATATTATAGCTTATTTAGTCATAAACTGTTGAAAACAGATATTTTAGACCAAGTTAAGAGCTAAAAATTAGAAATAATCTAGTTTTCCGATTAAAATTTTTTTTTTCAATTTCTGCACTTTTATGTGTGGATTAGACATATTATAGCTTATTTAGTCATAAAATGTTGAAAACAGATATTTTAGACCAAGATAAGAGCTAAAAATTAGAAATAATCTTGTTTTCCGATTTAAAGTTTTTTTTCAATTTCTGCACTTTTATGTGTGGATTAGACATATTATAGCTTATTCAGTCATAAAATGTTGAAAACAGATATTTCAGACCAAGTTAAGAGCTAAAAATTAGAAATAATCTAGTTCTCCGATTAATTTTTTTTTTCAATTTCTGCACTTTTATGTGTGGATTAGACATATTATAGCTTATTTAGTCATAAAATGTTGAAAACAGATATTTTAGACCAAGATAAGAGCTAAAAATTAGAAATAATCTTGTTTTCCGATTTCAAGTTTCTTTTCAATTTCTGCACTTTTATGTGTGGATTAGACAAATTATAGCTTATTTAGTCATAAAAGGTTGAAAACAGATATTTTAGACCAAGTTAAGTGCTGAAAATTAGAAATAATCTTGTTTTCCGATTTAAAGTTTTTTTTCAATTTCTGTACTTTTATGTGTGGATTAGACATATTATAGCTTATTTAGTCATAAAATGTTGAAAACAGAAATTTTAGAACAATTTAAGAGCTAAAAATTAGAAATAATCTTGTTTTCCGATTTAAAGTTTTTGTTCAATTTATGCACTTTTATGTGTGGATTGGACATAATATAACTTATTTAGTCATGAAATGCTGAAAACAGACATTTTAGACCAAGTTAAGAGCTAAAAATTAGAAATAATCTTGTTTTCCGATTTTAAGTTTTTGTTCAATTTATGCACTTTTATGTGTGGATTAGACATATTATAGCTTATTTAGTCATAAAATGTTGAAAACAGAAATTTTAGACCAAGTTAAGAGCTAAAAATTAGAAACAATCTTGTTTTCCGATTTAAAGTTTTTTTTCAATTTCTGCACTTTTATGTGTGGATTAGACATATTATAGCTTATTTAGTCATAAAATGTTGAAAACAGATATTTTAGACCAAGTTAAGAGCTAAAAATTAGAAATAATCTTGTTTTCCGATTTAAAGTTTTTTTTCAATTTCTGTACTTTTATGTGTGGATTAGACATATTATAGCTTATTTAGTCATAAAATGTTGAAAACAGATATTTTAGACCAAGATAAGAGCTAAAAATTAGAAATTTTCTTGTTTTCCGATTTCAAGTTTCTTTTCAATTTCTGCACTTTTATGTGTGGATTAGACATATTATAGCTTATTTAGTCATAAAATGTTGAAAACAGATATTTTAGACCAAGTTAAGAGCTAAAAATTAGAAATAATCTAGTTTTCCGATTTAAATTTTTTTTTTCAATTTCTGCACTTTTATGTGTGGATTAGACATATTATAGCTTATTTAGTCATAAAATGTTGAAAACAGATATTTTAGACCAAGTTAAGAGCTAAAAATTAGAAATAATCTTGTTTTCCGATTTAAAGTTTTTTTTCAATTTCTGCACTTTTATGTGTGGATTAGACATATTATAGCTTATTTAGTCATAAAATGTTGAAAACAGATATTTTAGACCAAGTTAAGAGCTAAAAATTAGAAATAATCTAGTTTTCCGATTTAAATTTTTTTTTCCAATTTCTGCACTTTTATGTGTGGATTAGACATATTATAGCTTATTTAGTCATAAAATGTTGAAAACAGATATTTTAGACCAAGTTAAGAGCTAAAAATTAGAAATAATCTTGTTTTCCGATTTAAAGTTTTTTTTCAATTTCTGCACTTTTATGTGAGGATTAGACATATTATAGCTTATTTAGTCATAAAATGTTGAAAACAGATATTTTCGACCAAGATAAGAGCTAAAAATTAGAAATAATCTTGTTTTCCGATTTCAAGTTTCTTTTCAATTTCTGCACTTTTATGTGTGGATTAGACATATTATAGCTTATTTAGTCATAAAATGTTGAAAACAGATATTTTAGACCAAGATAAGAGCTAAAAATTAGAAATAATCTTGTTTTCCGATTTCTAGTTTCTTTTCAATTTCTGCACTTTTATGTGTGGATTAGACATATTATAGCTTATTTAGTCATAAAAGGTTGAAAACAGATATTTTAGACCAAGTTAAGTGCTGAAAATTAGAAATAATCTTGTTTTCCGATTTAAAGTTTTTTTTCAATTTCTGCACTTTTATGTGTGGATTAGACATATTATAGCTTATTTAGTCATAAAATGTTGAAAACAGAAATTCTAGAACAATTTAAGAGCTAAAAATTAGAAATAATCTTGTTTTCCGATTTAAAGTTTTTGTTCAATTTATGCACTTTTATGTGTGGATTGGACATAATATAACTTATTTAGTCATGAAATGCTGAAAACAGACATTTTAGACCAAGTTAAGAGCTAAAAATTAGAAATAATCTTGTTTTCCGATTTTAAGTTTTTGTTCAATTTATGCACTTTTATGTGTGGATTTGACATATTATAGCTTATTTAGTAATAAAATGTTGAAAACAGAAATTTTAGACCAAGTTAAGAGCTAAAAATTAGAAATAATCTTGTTTTCCGATTTAAAGTTTTTTTTTCAATTTCTGCACTTTTATTTGTGGATTAGACATATTATAGCTTATTTAGTCATAAAATGTTGAAAACAGAAATTTTAGACCAAGTTAAGAGCTAAAAATTAGAAACAATCTTGTTTTCCGATTTAAAGTTTTTTTTCAATTTCTGCACTTTTATGTGTGGATTAGACATATTATAGCTTATTTAGTCATAAAATGTTGAAAACAGATATTTTAGACCAAGTTAAGAGCTAAAAATTAGAAATAATCTTGTTTTCCGATTTAAAGTTTTTTTTCAATTTCTGTACTTTTATGTGTGGATTAGACATATTATAGCTTATTTAGTCATAAAATGTTGAAAACAGATATTTTAGACCAAGATAAGAGCTAAAAATTAGAAATTTTCTTGTTTTCCGATTTCAAGTTTCTTTTCAATTTCTGCACTTTTATGTGTGGATTAGACATATTATAGCTTATTTAGTCATAAAATGTTGAAAACAGATATTTTAGACCAAGTTAAGAGCTAAAAATTAGAAATAATCTAGTTTTCCGATTTAAATTTTTTTTTTCAATTTCTGCACTTTTATGTGTGGATTAGACATATTATAGCTTATTTAGTCATAAAATGTTGAAAACAGATATTTTAGACCAAGTTAAGAGCTAAAAATTAGAAATAATCTTGTTTTCCGATTTAAAGTTTTTTTTCAATTTCTGCACTTTTATGTGTGGATTAGACATATTATAGCTTATTTAGTCATAAAATGTTGAAAACAGATATTTTAGACCAAGTTAAGAGCTAAAAATTAGAAATAATCTAGTTTTCCGATTTAAATTTTTTTTTCCAATTTCTGCACTTTTATGTGTGGATTAGACATATTATAGCTTATTTAGTCATAAAATGTTGAAAACAGATATTTTAGACCAAGTTAAGAGCTAAAAATTAGAAATAATCTTGTTTTCCGATTTAAAGTTTTTTTTCAATTTCTGCACTTTTATGTGAGGATTAGACATATTATAGCTTATTTAGTCATAAAATGTTGAAAACAGATATTTTCGACCAAGATAAGAGCTAAAAATTAGAAATAATCTTGTTTTCCGATTTCAAGTTTCTTTTCAATTTCTGCACTTTTATGTGTGGATTAGACATATTATAGCTTATTTAGTCATAAAATGTTGAAAACAGATATTTTAGACCAAGATAAGAGCTAAAAATTAGAAATAATCTTGTTTTCCGATTTCTAGTTTCTTTTCAATTTCTGCACTTTTATGTGTGGATTAGACATATTATAGCTTATTTAGTCATAAAAGGTTGAAAACAGATATTTTAGACCAAGTTAAGTGCTGAAAATTAGAAATAATCTTGTTTTCCGATTTAAAGTTTTTTTTCAATTTCTGCACTTTTATGTGTGGATTAGACATATTATAGCTTATTTAGTCATAAAATGTTGAAAACAGAAATTCTAGAACAATTTAAGAGCTAAAAATTAGAAATAATCTTGTTTTCCGATTTAAAGTTTTTGTTCAATTTATGCACTTTTATGTGTGGATTGGACATAATATAACTTATTTAGTCATGAAATGCTGAAAACAGACATTTTAGACCAAGTTAAGAGCTAAAAATTAGAAATAATCTTGTTTTCCGATTTTAAGTTTTTGTTCAATTTATGCACTTTTATGTGTGGATTTGACATATTATAGCTTATTTAGTAATAAAATGTTGAAAACAGAAATTTTAGACCAAGTTAAGAGCTAAAAATTAGAAATAATCTTGTTTTCCGATTTAAAGTTTTTTTTTCAATTTCTGCACTTTTATTTGTGGATTAGACATATTATAGCTTATTTAGTCATAAAATGTTGAAAACAGATATTTTAGACCAAGTTAAGAGCTAAAAATTAGAAATAATCGTGTTCTCCGATTTTAAGTTTTTGTTCAATTTGTGCACTTTTATGTGTGGATTGGACATAATATAACTTATTTAGTCATGAAATGCTGAAAACAGACATTTTAGACCAAGTTAAGAGCAAGAAATTAGAAATAATCTTGTTTTCCGATTTTAAGTTTTTGTTCAATTTATGCACTTTTATGTGTGGATTGGACATAATATAACTTATTTAGTCATAAAATGTTGAAAACAGATACTTTAGACCAAGTTAAGAGCTAAAAATTAGAAATAATCTTGTTTTCCGATTCTAAGTTTTTGTTCAATTTATGCACTTTTATGTGAGGATTGGACATAATATAACTTATTTAGTCATGAAATGCTGAAAACAGACATTTTAGACCAAGTTAAAGCTAAAAATTAGAAATAATCTGGTTTTCCGATTTAAAGTTTTTTTTCAATTTCTGCACTTTTATGTATGTATTGGACATATTATAGCTTATTTAGTCATGAAATGCTGAAAACAGACATTTTAGACCAAGTTAAGAGCTAAAAATTAGAAATAATCTTGTTTTCCGAGTCGATATCGAGCATCGTAGCAGATAGGTCGTGTTAACCATTTGTCTGTTTCGCGAGTTCCTGTACACCGTGTATGTTTTCTATTTACCAATATATTTTCTCGCGAGCCAAGGAATTCGCTCACGCCAAGGCCCCTCGGGGCGTACACCTGTTGAGTGTATTTACTACACATACTTATTAACAACAATATGGATTCACTGACTACAGAGAATTCAATCCAACTGCAAGATAAAACTACAAAGACATTCTCAAAAGCTCTCCAAACCGAAAACTTACCAACAAGAGAACAAGCCATAATTCTAGATGCAGTTGAAGGGATACCCATTCAAAATTATGCAATTGCCATCGCCGATCTATGTAGTCCAGAAGACATCCGGCACCTGTCCAGAATATCAAATAACAGGGTATGCATGTATCTATCTAGTGTTAAAGTTGCTAATGACCTCGTTCAAAAACACCGAACAATCGATATTAACGGAATGAAAATTGCAATTCGTTCACTGCTGACCAATAATAAAAGGCTGATTCTCTCTAACATTCACCCATTTATTCCCAACAGTCTACTTGAAGATAAACTTAAAGATCTGAATATAACCCTGACTTCCAAAATAACAACACTACGAGCGGGTTGTCCCCTTCAGAGATTCCAACACATAAGTAGTTTCCGCAGACAAGTCTATGTTAAACCAGAAGACATCGATAAAATACCAACCGCTATAAAATTAGAATATCTTGAAACATCATACTGGATATATCCATCACTGGATAACTTAACTTGCTTCACGTGCAGAGCTGAAGGGCACCTGGCAAAATCTTGCCCAAATGTCAACACAAACACTAACAATACGGACCAATCAATTTCTGAAAGTCAACCTCCCAATACTTCTATACCAATTATTTCTAATGAATCACCTCTTGAAATCTCTCCATCATCGGAAGCAGTTAGCACAAACCAAAAACGAGATCTGTCAGAAACTCTATCTAACGCCTCATCGCAGAAAACTCAATTCAGCACCCCTGATCCACCAATACCCCGGCAGCCCCGTAAAAAAATAAAAATTACTCCAAACGAAAAGACTCCTACAAAAGAAAATACAGCAACCAAAACATGTGAAATTCCAAACATCAAGAAAATTATAGAAGACAACCCAGAAGCATTTGAATACAGCTACTCTCAATTATCCGAATTTCTTGACAAAACATTCGATAACCATAACATACGGGAAAACTTATCAAATCTTCAACTCAAACCTAATGAAATGGCTAAAATGTTGAGAAAACTATATCTATCCCTACCGAATCGAAGTCTTAAAACAAAATTCACAAAGATTATAAAAAAACTTGAAAGTGAATCCGATAATTCTACATGGGAAAACTCTGACTCCTGCCACTCCGATCAAATGGACCAAGACGAACATTACACAAATATTAGCTCCCCTACTACACCTACTTTCTAGTTCTCTTCTAATGTTATCATCTCAATTCAACAACTTCAACAACCTGAAGATTTTTTTCTGGAACTGTCGAAGTATTGCCCCCCGACGTCTAGAAATTCTACGTATCTGTTCAAGTTACGACATAATTGTCTGTGTTGAAACTTGGCTATCACCACATGTGCTGTTTTCCTGTCCTGGATTTCTCTCAGTTAGGAAAGACAGAACGTATGCCAGAGGTGGAGGTATTATAATGCTCTTACGTAAAAATATTGCCTTTAAAGAAATTGAGAACATAGTAAGTCACGATCAATCAGTAGAAATGAGTGGAATTCATATCTCTTCGTCGTCTACACCATTTGATTTGATAGCATGTTACAGGCAACCAGGGCAAATTTTACCTGCTAAGAAGTGGCAATCTATTGTTCGAGAAGTCAGTGCTCGAGAAAATTACATTTTCTTAGGAGACTTCAACGCTCATCACACTGCTTGGAACTGTAACTACACAGATGGAAATGGAATTAAGCTCTACAGTGAGGCTGATAAGCAAGACATGTTCCTACATAACACAAACACAAGCACTCATCTAGATGCACGCACGAAACTCAAGTCCAATATTGATCTGGTATTCTCTTCTTTTAGTATTAGTGATAAAATTCAAGTAGCTACAGAAGAAGAAACGATGGGTTCCGACCACTTACCACTTTCTGTCTCTTTAACTATTGAAAAAATTAAATACCAAAAGAAATCTTTCAAAATGAAAAGCCTCCGCACTGATTGGACTAAATTCCACACGTCACTGGATATGTCATATCATGAATTTTTAAGTCACAGTTATGAGAATCTCCTGCCCACGGACCAGTACAACTTCTTCATAAAAACAGTATCTGATGCTATCTCGAATTCTACTCCAAAGAAAAAGAACATCATCCAAAAGAATCCCGTTCCATGGTGGGATGCTGAATGCAATAAAATAGTAAAATCTCGCAGGGCAGCCTTCAGAAAATGGTTCCGCTCAGGTGACTTCCAAGACTTAATAAACTACAAAAAGATATGTGCAGAAGCCAGAAGATTACTGAAAATGAAAAAAAAGGAAAAATTCAAACAATTCGCCAGCAGCCTCAATATCAGAACTGATCCTACATACGTTTGGAATAAGTGTAAAATATTCAAGAACAGCTGGGTCAAAGTAATTTCGCAGCACTCCAGTTGCAACCTACAGGAATTTACAAAAATTGAAGAAACCATGAACAAAATCAGTCCACCCTGGGCAGCAACTAATCCACATTGGCTCCCCAGTCATGAAGAAAATCAGCTTTTTGATGACGGATTTACATTTTTGGAACTTAATGTGGCCTTGCACCAAAAAAACAGCAAGTCAGCACCGGGAATTGATGGAATAGATTTCGAGATCCTTCAAAAAATGCCGATTAAATATAAACTCCTGTTACTTGACACATATAATAGAATGTATGCTCTCAATATGTACCCCCATGATTGGAAAAAATCGTTCTTACACTACATAAAGAAGGCTGATGGCGAGAACTTCCGACCAAATGCATTAACTTCCTGCACATGCAAGCTTCTCGAAACTATGGTGAAAAATAGATTGGAATGGTGGGTGGAATCGCGCGACCTCTTACCACGGAGCCAAAACGGTTTTAGAAAAGGCAGATCCTGTATCGACAACCTTATGAACTTATCATTAGCTGTGGAGGAAGCTTTTCTCGTTAGAAAAGAAGTACTTGCAGCGTTTCTTGATGTGCAAGGAGCTTTTGACAATGTGATCATCGACATCCTTCTTACAAAATTGGCCAACATCGGCTGCTCAAAAAATTTATTAGAATTTATAAAGTTCCTAACCAGAGAAAGAGTCCTGATATCTGAGTCCCTTGGAAGTAACTACAGGCTAACATACAAAGCAGTACCCCAAGGTGGTGTTCTCAGTCCTCTCCTTTACACACTTTACGTCAGCGATATATCAAGTAATCTGCCAAACAACGTCACCACCCAACAATTTGCAGATGACATTAGTATTCACCTAACTAGCCCTCAGGTTGACAGAAACAGGTTGGACCTTGAGGTTGCAATCGAGATAGTTCAGAATAATTTGAGCCAGCTAGGTCTAACCCTGACTCCATCGAAAACTTCTCTTATTCATTTCAACAACAAAAACATACCTCCTGGAGCAATTTCAATCACCATTGACTCACACATTATCAAGTCCAGTGATAAAGTCCGCTTTCTTGGAATCATGATGGATTATAAACATAGCTTCAAAGATCATCTCCAGATTATCACAATCAGGAGCTACAAAGCATTAAATATAGTGAAATTTCTCCGTGGCACTTGGTGGGGAGCGGACCCAGACACTCTACTTCTTTTGTACAAGTGCTTTGTGAGATCCATAATCGATTATGGATTGTTTATATATCTACCAAACCAGAATATCAACATAAAGAAACTTGAGAACATTCAACTGAGCGCAATCAGAGCTGCCTTAGGATTCAGAACAAGTACTCCCACCAACATTCTTCTTGCAGAATCCAAACTAATGTCAATAAAAAATCGAGCAAGGTTTTTATGCAACAGCTTCCTAGTCAAATCAAACACAAATACCGACTCAGACACATTCAGAGCAATTGAAAACTTCTCCCGCATTTGCAGAAAGGAACCTCGAAGGAAAAAAAGAATACTAAGGCAATGCATCATGCATATGCCGTATATAACCAAATATATCCAATCTTCTGGCAAACATCATATCAAACTCCAGAAATATGAAACTCTTTGTACTTCCATTCCATTTGACAAAGAATTAGGTGCTGCAATCAAACAGTCGCATAACCCCAACTCAGTGATAAACCAATATGTCTCCCAACATGATGCAATATCTATTTACACTGATGGTAGTAAATGTGAAGACTCGAAAAGTGTGGCCGCAGCAATAGTATCTCCCGAACTACACTACAAAGCTTTCAAATGCTATGACCAACACGCTTCAATCTTCACGGCAGAATGTTCAGCACTTTATCTGGCACTGGAACTCGCTATGGAATTCCCTAATGGCAATGTTTTCATATTCACTGACTCACTGAGCGCTCTCACCTGTCTATATAACTCAAACTTTGGAATCAGGACCAATCCAATAATCTATGACATAATCAGTAAATACAACAGCATTACTAAAGTAACGAGTGCAAGTGGCAGCATCAAACTCCATTGGATCCCAAGTCATACTGGAATTAATGGTAATGAGGAAGCTGACTACTTAGCCAAGTCCATCACGAAAACAACCGAGGCCAATTCTCTACTGCTGCCTTACACTGATCTTTACTGTACTCTAAGGACAAACGCACTTCAAGACACCCTTTCCGAACTGCTAAACGATGGAAAGGTCAAAGGGAAAATATACTTCCAAAATTATTTCAGACCGTCTAGAAGAGCCTGGTTTTCTGGAAAAAATCTACCCCGAGACTTCGTTGTCACTATCAACCGACTTAGGGCCAACCACTACAACCTGGCCGCGTCCCTTCATAGGATAGGCATTATTGACAGCCCTCGATGCAGGTGCGATCTGACAGACGAGGACATTAACCATGTTTTATGGCAGTGCTCACTCTACACCACGCAAAGAGCCAAGCTTCTACATCAATTAAAAAAACTCAACTGTCAATTACCCTTTTGTATAGAAATGTTTATTGCTGGACCAGACGTAAAGAAATGCCTTATGATCTACCGCTTCATCAAGGATTGCTCCCTCCTAGTATGACCAGAATCAAGAAAATATTATAATTATATACATTTTATTATTTATTGATACTTATGTACATTGTATGAAAAGCTTTCATAAGCCTCACATGAGGTTTCTTAGCTCAATAAAAAAAAAAAAAAAAATCTTGTTTTCCGATTTTAAGTTTTTGTTCAATTTATGCACTTTTATGTGTGGATTAGACATATTATAGCTTATTAAGTCATAAAATGTTGAAAACAGAAATTTTAGTCCAAGTCAAGAGCTAAAAATTATAAATAATCTTGTTTTCCGATTTAAAGTTTTTGTTCAATTTATGCACTTTTATGTGTGGATTAGACATATTATAGCTTATTTAGTCATAAAATGTTGAAAACAGATATTTTAGACCAAGTTAAGAGCTAAAAATTAGAAACAATCTTGTTTTCCGATTTAAAGTTTTTTTTCAATTTCTGCACTTTTATGTGTGGATTAGACATATTATAGCTTATTTAGTCATAAAATGTTGAAAACAGATATTTTAGACCAAGTTAAGAGCTAAAAATTAGAAATAATCTTGTTTTCCGATTTAAAGTTTTTTTTCAATTTCTGCACTTTTATGTGTGGATTAGACATATTATAGCTTATTTAGTCATAAAATGTTGAAAACAGATATTTTCGACCAAGATAAGAGCTAAAAATTAGAAATAATCTTGTTTTCCGATTTCAAGTTTCTTTTCAATTTCTGCACTTTTATGTGTGGATTAGACATATTATAGCTTATTCAGTCATAAAATGTTGAAAACAGATATTTTAGACCAAGTTAAGAGCTAAAAATTAGAAATAATCTAGTTTTCCGATAAAATTTTTTTTTTTCAATTTCTGCACTTTTATGTGTGGATTAGACATATTATAGCTTATTTAGTCATAAAATGTTGAAAACAGATATTTTAGACCAAGATAAGAGCTAAAAATTAGAAATAATCTTGTTTTCCGATTTCAAGTTTCTTTTCAATTTCTGCACTTTTATGTGTGGATTAGACATATTATAGCTTATTTAGTCATAAAAGGTTGAAAACAGATATTTTAGACCAAGTTAAGTGCTGAAAATTAGAAATAATCTGGTTTTCCGATTTAAAGTTTTTTTTCAATTTCTGCACTTTTATGTGTGGATTAGACATATTATAGCTTATTTAGTCATAAAATGTTGAAAACAGAAATTTTAGAACAATTTAAGAGCTAAAAATTAGAAATAATCTTGTTTTCCGATTTAAAGTTTTTGTTCAATTTATGCACTTTTATGTGTGGATTGGACATAATATAACTTATTTAGTCATGAAATGCTGAAAACAGACATTTTAGACCAAGTTAAGAGCTAAAAATTAGAAATAATCTTGTTTTCCGATTTTAAGTTTTTGTTCAATTTATGCACTTTTATGTGTGGATTTGACATATTATAGCTTATTTAGTAATAAAATGTTGAAAACAGAAATTTTAGACCAAGTTAAGAGCTAAAAATTAGAAATAATCTTGTTTTCCGATTTAAAGTTTTTTTTTCAATTTCTGCACTTTTATTTGTGGGTTAGACATATTATAGCTTATTTAGTCATAAAATGTTGAAAACAGATATTTTAGACCAAGTTAAGAGCTAAAAATTAGAAATAATCGTGTTCTCCGATTTTAAGTTTTTGTTCAATTTGTGCACTTTTATGTGTGGATTGGACATAATATAACTTATTTAGTCATGAAATGCTGAAAACAGACATTTTAGACCAAGTTAAGAGCAAGAAATTAGAAATAATCTTGTTTTCCGATTTTAAGTTTTTGTTCAATTTATGCACTTTTATGTGTGGATTGGACATAATATAACTTATTTAGTCATAAAATGTTGAAAACAGATACTTTAGACCAAGTTAAGAGCTAAAAATTAGAAATAATCTTGTTTTCCGATTCTAAGTTTTTGTTCAATTTATGCACTTTTATGTGAGGATTGGACATAATATAACTTATTTAGTCATGAAATGCTGAAAACAGACATTTTAGACCAAGTTAAAGCTCAAAATTAGAAATAATCTGGTTTTCCGATTTAAAGTTTCTTTTCAATTTCTGCACTTTTATGTGTGTATTGGACATATCATAGCTTATTTAGTCATGAAATGCTGAAAACAGACATTTTAGACCAAGTTAAGAGCTAAAAATTAGAAATAATCTTGTTTTCCGATTTTAAGTTTTTGTTCAATTTATGCACTTTTATGTATGGATTAGACATATTATAGCTTATTTAGTCATAAAATGTTGAAAACAGAAACTTTAGTCCAAGTCAAGAGCTAAAAATTATAAATAATCTTGTTTTCCGATTTGAAGTTTTTGTTCAATTTATGCACTTTTATGTGTGGATTGGACATAATATAACTTATTTAGTCATGAAATGCTGAAAACAGATATTTTAGACCAAGTTAAGAGCTAAAAATTAGAAATAATCTTGTTTTCCGATTTTAAGTTTTTGTTCAATTTATGCACTTTTATGTGTGGATTAGACATATTATAGCTTATTTAGTCATAAAATGTTGAAAACAGATATTTTAGACCAAGTTAAGAGCTAAAAATTAGAAACAATCTTGTTTTCCGATTTAAAGTTTTTTTTCAATTTCTGCACTTTTATATGTGGATTAGACATATTATAGCTTATTTAGTCATAAAATGTTGAAAACAGATATTTTAGACCAAGTTAAGAGCTAAAAAATAGAAATAATCTTGTTTTCCGATTTAAAGTTTTTTTTTCAATTTCTGCACTTTTATCTGTGGATTAGACATATTATAGCTTATTTAGTCATAAAATTTTGAGAACAGATATTTTAGACCAAGTTAAGAGCTAAAAATTAGAAACAATCTTGTTTTCCGATTTAAAGTTTTTTTTCTATTTCTGTACTGTTATGTGTGGATTAGACATATTATAGCTTATTTAGTCATAAAATGTTGAAATCAGATATTTTAGACCAAGTTAAGAGCTAAAAATTAGAAATAATCTTGTTTTCCGATTTAGAGTTTTTTTTCAATTTCTGCACTTTTATGTGTGGATTAGACATATTATAGCTTATTTAGTCATAAAATGTTGAAAACAGATAAGATAAGAGCTAAAAATTAGAGTTAATCTTGTTTTCCGATTTCAAGTTTCTTTTCAATTTCTGCACTTTTATGTGTGGATTAGACATATTATTGCTTATTTAGTCATAAAATGTTGAAAACAGATATTTTAGACCAAGTTAAGTGCTGAAAATTAGAAATAATCTTGTTTTCCGATTTTAAGTTTTTGTTCAAATTCTGCACTTTTATGTGTGGATTAGACATATTATAGCTTATTTAGTCATAAAATGTTGAAAACAGATATTTTAGACCAAGTTGAGAGCTAAAAATTAGAAACAATCTTGTTTTCCGATTTAAAGTTTTTTTTTTCAATTTCTGCACTTTTATGTGTGGATTAGACATATTATAGCTTATTTAGTCATAAAATGTTGAGAACAGATATTTTAGACCATGTTAAGAGCTAAAAATTAGAAACAATCTTGTTTTCCGATTTAAAGTTTTTTTTCAATTTCTGTACTTTTATGTGTGGATTAGACATATTATAGCTTATTTAGTCATAAAATGTTGAAAACAGATATTTTAGACCAAGTTAAGAGCTAAAAATTAGAAATAATCTTGATTTCCGATTTTAAGTTTTTTTTCAATTTCTGCACTTTTATGTGTGGATTAGACATATTATAGCTTATTTAGTCATAAAATGTTGAAAACAGATATTTTAGACCAAGATAAAAGCTAAAAATTAGAAATAATCTTGTTTTCCGATTTCAAGATTCTTTTCAATTTCTGCACTTTTATGTGTGGATTAGACATATTATAGCTTATTTAGTCATAAAATGTTGTAAACAGATATTTTAGACCAAGTTAAGAGCTAAAAATTAAAAATAATCTAGTTTTCAGATTTAAATTTTTTTTTCAATTTCTGCACTTTTATGTGTGGATTAGACATATTATAGCTTATTTAGTCATAAAATGTAGAAAACAGATATTTTAGACCAAGATAAGAGCTAAAAATTAGAAATAATCTTGTTTTCCGATTTCAAGTTTCTTTTCAATTTCTGCACTTTTATGTGTGGATTAGACATATTATAGCTTATTTAGTCATAAAATGTTGAAAACAGATATTTTAGACCAAGTTAAGTGCTAAAAATTAGAAATAATCTTGTTTTCCGATTTTAAGTTTTTGTTCAATTTATGCATTTTTAGGTGTGGATTGGACATAATATAACTTATTTAGTCATAAAATGTTGAAAACAGATATTTTAGACCAAGTTAAGAGCTAAAAATTAGAAATAATCTTGTTTTCCGATTTAAAGTCTTTTTTCAATTTCTGCACTTTTATGTGTGGATTAGACATATTATAGCTTATTTAGTCATAAAATGTTGAAAACAGAAATTTTAGAACAAGTTAAGAGCTAAAAATTAGAAATAATCTTGTTTTCCGATTTAAAGTTTTTGTTCAATTTATGCACTTTTATGTGTGGATTGGACATAATATAACTTATTTAGTCATGAAATGCTGAAAACAGACATTTTAGACCAAGTTAAGAGCTAAAAATTAGAAATAATCTTTTTTTCCGCTTTTAAGTTTTTGTTCAATTTATGCACTTTTATGTGTGGATTAGACATATTATAGCTTATTTAGTCATAAAATGTTGAAAACAGAAATTTTAAACCAAGTTAAGAGCTAAAAATTAGAAATAATCTTGTTTTCCGATTTAAAGTTTTTTTTCAATTTCTGCACTTTTATTTGAGGATTAGACATATTATAGCATATTTAGTCATAAAATGTTGAAAACAGATATTTTAGACCAAGTTAAGAGCTGAAAATTAGAAATAATCTTGTTTTCCGATTTTAAGTTTTTGTTCAATTTATGCACTTTTATGTGTGGATTGGACATAATATAACTTATTTAGTCATGAAATGCTGAAAACAGACATTTTAGACCAAGTTAAGAGCTAGAAATTAGAAATAATCTTGTTTTCCGATTTTAAGTTTTTGTTCAATTTATGCACTTTTATGTGAGGATTGGACATAATATAACTTATTTAGTCATGAAATGCTGAAAACAGACATTTTAGACCAAGTTAAGAGCTAAAAATTAGAAATAATCTTGTTTTCCTATTTAATGTTTCTTTTCAATTTCTGCACTTTTATGTGTGTATTGGACATATTATAGCTTATTTAGTCATAAAATGTTGAAAACAGATATTTTAGACCAAGTTAAGAGCTGAAAATTAGAAATAATCTTGTTTTCCGATTTTAAGTTTTTGTTCAATTTATGCACTTTTATGTGTGGATTGGACATAATATAACTTATTTAGTCATGAAATGCTGAAAACAGACATTTTAGACCAAGTTAAGAGCTAGAAATTAGAAATAATCTTGTTTCCCGATTTTAAGTTTTTGTTCAATTTATGCACTTTTATGTGAGGATTGGACATAATATAACTTATTTAGTCATGAAATGCTGAAAACAGACATTTTAGACCAAGTTAAGAGCTAAAAATTAGAAATAATCTTGTTTTCCTATTTAATGTTTCTTTTCAATTTCTGCACTTTTATGTGTGTATTGGACATATTATAGCTTATTTAGTCATGAAATGCTGAAAACAGACATTTTAGACCAAGTTAAGAGTTAAAATTAGAAATAATCTTGTTTTCCGATTTAAAGTTTTTCTTCAATTTATGCACATTTATATGTGGATTGGACATAATATAACTTATTTAGTCATGAAATGCTGAAAACAGACATTTTAGACCAAGTTAAGAGCTAAAAATTAGAAATAATCTTGTTTTCCGATTTTAAGTTTTTGTTCAATTTATGCACTTTTATGTGTGGATTAGACATATTATAGCTTATTTAGTTATAAAATGTTGAAAACAGAAATTTTAGACCAAGTTAAGAGCTAAAAATTAGAAATAATCTTGTTTTCCGATTTAAAGTTTTTTTTCAATCTCTGCACTTTTATTTGTGGATTAGACATATTATAGCTTATTTAGTCATAAAATGTTGAAAACAGATATTTTAGACCAAGTTAAGAGCTGAAAATTAGAAATAATCTTGTTTTCCGATTTTAAGTTTTTGTTCAATTTATGCACTTTTATGTGTGGATTGGACATAATATAACTTATTTAGTCATGAAATGCTGAAAACAGACATTTTAGACCAAGTTAAGAGCTAGAAATTAGAAATAATCTTGTTTTCCGATTTTAAGTTTTTGTTCAATTTATGCACTTTTATGTGAGGATTGGACATAATATAACTTATTTAGTCATGAAATGCTGAAAACAGACATTTTAGACCAAGTTAAGAGCTAAAAATTAGAAATAATCTTGTTTTCATATTTAATGTTTCTTTTCAATTTCTGCACTTTTATGTGTGTATTGGACATATTATAGCTTATTTAGTCATGAAATGCTGAAAACAGACATTTTAGACCAAGTTAAGAGTTAAAATTAGAAATAATCTTGTTTTCCGATTTAAAGTTTTTCTTCAATTTATGCACTTTTATATGTGGATTGGACATAATATAACTTATTTAGTCATGAAATGCTGAAAACAGACATTTTAGACCAAGTTAAGAGCTAAAAATGAGAAATAATCTTGTTCTCCGATTTTAAGTTTTTGTTCAATTTATGCACTTTTATGTGTGGATTAGACATATTATAGCTTATTTAGTCATAAAATGTTGAAAACAGAAATTTTAGACCAAGTTAGGAGCTAAAAATTAGAAATAATCTTGTTTTCCGATTTAAAGTTTTTTTTCAATTTCTGCACTTTTATTTGTGGATTAAACATTTTATAGCTTATTTAGTCATAAAATGTTGAAAATTGATATTTTTGACCAAGTTAAGAGCTAAAAATTAGAAATAATCTTGTTTTCCGATTTTAAGTTTTTGTTCAATTTATGCACTTTTATGTGTGGATTGGACATAATATAACTTATTTCTAGTTTTTAGCTCTTAACTTGGTCTAAAAAATCTGTTTTCAGCATTTCATGACTATATAAGTTATAAAATGTCCAATCCACACATAAAAGTGAATAAATTAAACAAAAACTTTAAATCGGAAAACAAGATTATTTCTAATTTTTAGCTCTTAACTTGGTCTAAAATATCTGCTTTCAACATTTTAAGACTAAATAAGCTATAATATGTCTAATCCACACATAAAAATTAATAAATTGTACAAAAACTTTAAATCGGAAAACAAGATTTTTTCTAATTTTTAGCTCTTAACTTGGTCTAAAATATCTGTTCTCAACATTTTATGACTAAATAGGCTATATTATGTCCAATCCACACATAAAAGTGCATAAATTGAACAAAAACTTAAATTCGGAAAACAAGATTATTTCTAATTTTTAGCTCTTAACTTGGTCTAAAATATCTGTTTTCAACATTTTAGGACTAAATAAGCTATAATATGTCTAATCCACACATAAAAGTGCAGAAATTGAAAAAAAACTTTAAATCGGAAAACAAGATTATTTCTAATTTTTAGCTCTTAACTTGGTCTAAAATATCTGCTTTCAAAATTTTATGACTAAATAAGCTATAATATGTCTAATCCACACATAAAAATGAATAAATTGGACAAAAACTTTAAATCGGAAAACAAGATTATTTCTAATTTTTAGCTCCTAACTTGGTCTAAAATATCTGTTCTCAACATTTTATGACTAAATAAGCTATATTATGTCCAATCCACACATAAAAGAGCATAAATTGAACAAAAACTTAAAATCGGAAAACAAGATTATTTCTAATTTTTAGCTCTTAACTTGGTCTAAAATATCTGTTTTCAGCATCTCATGACTATATAAGTTATAGAATGTCCAATACACACATAAAAGTGCATAAATTGAACAAAAACTTAAAATCGGAAAACAAGATTATTTCTAATTTTTAGCTCTTAACTTGGTCTAAGATGTCTGTTTTCAGCATTTCATGACTATATAAGTTATAAAATGTCCAATCCACACATAAAAGTGCAGAAATTGAAAAGAATCTTGAAATCGGAAAACAAGATTATTTCTAATTTTTAGCTCTTAACTTGGTCTAAAATATCTGTTTTCAGCATTTCATGACTAAATAAGTTATAATATGTCCAATCCACACATAAAAGTGCATAGATTGAACAAAAACTTAAAATCGGAAAACAAGATTATTTCTAATTTTTAGCTCTTAACTTGGTCTAAAGTGTCTGTTTCCAGCATTTCATGACTATATAAGTTATAAAATGTCCAATCCACACATAAAAGTGAATAAACTGAACTAAAACTTTAAATCGGAAAACAAGATTATTTCTAATTTTTAGCTCTTAACTTAGTCTAAAATGTCTGTTTTCAGCATTTCATGACTAAATAAGTTATAATATGTCCAATCCACACATAAAAGTGCATAAATTGAACAAAAACTTAAAGCGGAAAACAATATTATTTCTAATTTTTAGCTATTAAGTTGTTCTAAAATGTCAGTTTTCAGCATTTCATGACTATATAAGTTATAAAATGTCCAATCCACACATAAAAGTGCAGAAATTGAAAATAAACTTGAAATCGGAAAACAAGATTATTTCTAATTTTTAGCTCTTAACTTGGTCTAAAATATCTGTTTTCAACATTTTATGACTAAATAAGCTATAATATGTCTAATCCACACATAAAAGTGCAGAAATTGGAAAAAACTTTAAATCGGAAAACAAAATTATTTCTAATTTTTAGCTCTTAACTTGGTCTAAAATATCTGTTTTCGTCATCTTATGACTAAATAAGCTATAATATGTCTAATCCACACATAAAAGTGCAGAAATTGAAAAAAAACTTTAAATCGGAAAACAAGATTATCTCTAATTTTTAGCTCTTAACTTGGTCTAAAATATCTGTTTTCAACATTTTATGACTAAATAAGCTATAATATGTCTAATCCACACATAAAAGTGCATAAATTGAACGAAAACCTAAAATCGGAAAACAAGATTATTTCTAATTTTTAGCTCTTAACTTGGTCTAAAATATCTGTTTTCAACATTTTATGACTAAATAAGTTATATTATGTCCAATTCACACATAAAAGTGCATAAATTGAACAAAAACTTAAAATCGGAAAACAAGATTATTTCTAATTTTTAGCTCTTAACTTGGTCTAAAATGTCTGTTTTCAGCAATTCATGACTATATAAGTTATAAAATGTCCAATCCACACATAAAAGTGCAGAAATTGAAAAGAAACTTGAGATCGGAAGACAAGATTATATCTAATTTTTAGCTCTTAAGTTGGTCTAAAATATCTGTTTTCAACATCTTATGACTAAATAAGCTATAATATGTCTAATCCACACATAAAAGTGCAGAAATTGAAAAAAATAACTTTAAATCGGAAAACAAGATTATTTCTAATTTTTAGCTCTTAACTTGGTCTAAAATATCTGTTTTCAACATTTTATGACTAAATAAGCTATAATATGTCTAATCCACACATAAAAATGCAGAAATTGAAAAAAAACTTTAAATCGGAAAACAAGATTATCTCTAATTCTTAGCTCTTAAGTTGGTCTAAAATGTCAGTTTTCAGCATTTCATGACTATATAAGTTATAAAATGTCCAATCCACACATAAAAGTGCAGAATTTGAAAAGAAACTTGAAATCGGAAAACAAGATTATTTCTAATATTTAGCTTTTAACTTGGTCTAAAATATCTGTTTTCAACATTTTATGACTAAATAAGCTATAATATGTCTAATCCACACATAAAAGTGCATAAATTGAACAAAAACTTAAAATCGGAAAACAAGATTATTTCTAATTTTTAGCTCTTAACTTGGTCTAAAATGTCTGTTTTCAGCATTTCATGACTATATAAGTTATAAAATGTCCAATCCACACATAAAAGTGCAGAAATTGAAAAGAAACTTGAAATCGGAAAACAAGATTATTTCTAATTTTTAGCTCTTAACTTGGTCTAAAATATCTGTTTTCAACATTTTATGACTAAATAAGCTATAATATGTCTAATCCACACATAAAAGTGCAGAAATTGAAAAAAAACTTTAAATCGGAAAACAAGATTATTTCTAATTTTTAGCTCTTAACTTGGTCTAAAATATCTGTTCTCAACATTTTATGACTAAATAAGCTATAATATGTCTAATCCACACATAAAAGTGCAGAAATTCAAAAAAAACTTTAAATCGGAAAACAAGATTATTTCTGATTTTTAGCTCTTAACTTGGTCTAAAATATCTGTTTTCAACATTTATGACTAAATAAGCTATAGTATGTCTAATCCACACATAAAAGTGCATAAATTGAACAAAAACTTAAAATCAGAAAACAAGATTATTTCTAATTTTTAGCTCTTAACTTGGTCTAAAATGTCTGTTTTCAGCATTTCATGACTATATAAGTTATAAAATGTCCAATCCACTTATAAAAGTGCAGAAATTGAAAAGAAACTTGAAATCGGAAAACTAGATTATTTCTAATTTTTAGCTCTTAACTTGGTCTAGAATATCTGTTTTCAACATTTTATGACTAAATAAGCTATAATATGTCCAATCCACACATAAAAGTGCAGAAATTGAAAAGAAACTTGAAATCGGAAAACAAGATTATTTCTAATTTTTAGCTCTTGACTTGGTCTAAAATATCTGTTTTCAGCATTTCATGACTAAATAAGTTGTAATATGTCCAATCCACACATCAAAGTGCATAGATTGAACAAAAACTTAAAATCGGAAAACAAGATTATTTCTAATATTTTTAGCTCTTAACTTGGTCTAAAGTGTCTGTTTTCAGCATTTCATGACTACATAAGTTATAAAATGTCCAATCCACAGATAAAAGTTCAGAAATTGAAAAAGAACTTAAAATCGGAAAACAAGATTATCTCTAAATTTTAGCTCTTAACTTGGGCTAAGATGTCTGTTTTCAGCATTTCGTGACTAAATAAGCTATAATATGTCTAATCCACACATAAAAGTGCAGAAATTGAAAAAAACTTTAAATCGGAAAACAAGATTATTTCTAATTTTTAGCTCTTAACTTGGTCTAAAATATCTGTTTTCAACATTTTATGACTAAATAAGCTATAATATGTCAAATCCACACATAAAAGTGAATAAACTGAACAAAAACTTTAAATCGGAAAACAAGATTATTTCTAATTTTTGGCTCTTAACTTGGTCTAAAATATCTGTTTTCAACATTTATGACTAAATAAGCTATAGTATGTCTAATCCACACATAAAAGTGCATAAATTGAACAAAAACTTAAAATCAGAAAACAAGATTATTTCTAATTTTTAGCTCTTAACTTGGTCTAAAATGTCTGTTTTCAGCATTTCATGACTATATAAGTTATAAAATGTCCAATCCACTTATAAAAGTGCAGAAATTGAAAAGCAACTTGAAATCGGAAAACTAGATTATTTCTAATTTTTAGCTCTTAACTTGGTCTAGAATATCTGTTTTCAACATTTTATGACTAAATAAGCTATAATATGTCCAATCCACACATAAAAGTGCAGAAATTGAAAAGAAACTTGAAATCGGAAAACAAGATTATTTCTAATTTTTAGCTCTTAACTTGGTCTAAAATGTCTGTTTTCAGCATTTCATGACTATATAAGTTATAAAATGTCCAATCCACTTATAAAAGTGCAGAAATTGAAAAGAAACTTAAAATCGGAAAACTAGATTATTTCTAATTTTTAGCTCTTAACTTGGTCTAAAATATCTGTTTTCAGCATTTCATGACTAAATAAGTTGTAATATGTCCAATCCACACATCAAAGTGCATAGATTGAACAAAAACTTAAAATCGGAAAACAAGATTATTTCTAATTTTTAGCTCTTAACTTGGTCTAAAATGTCTGTTTTCAGCATTTCATGACTATATAAGTTATAAAATGTCCAATCCACACATAAAAGTGCAGAAATTGAAAAGAAACTTGAAATCGGAAAACAAGATTATTTCTAATTTTTAGCTCTTAACTAGGTCTAAAATATCTGTTTTCAACATTTTATGACTAAATAAGCTATAATATGTCTAATCCACACATAAAAGTGCAGAAATTGAAAAAAAACTTTAAATCGGAAAACAAGATTATTTCTAATTTTTAGCTCTTAACTTGGTCTAAAATATCTGTTCTCAACATTTTATGACTAAATAAGCTATAATATGTCTAATCCACACATAAAAGTGCAGAAATTCAAAAAAAACTTTAAATCGGAAAACAAGATTATTTCTAATTTTTAGCTCTTAACTTGGTCTAAAATATCTGTTTTCAACATTTATGACTAAATAAGCTATAGTATGTCTAATCCACACATAAAAGTGCATAAATTGAACAAAAACTTAAAATCAGAAAACAAGATTATTTCTAATTTTTAGCTCTTAACTTGGTCTAAAATGTCTGTTTTCAGCATTTCATGACTATATAAGTTATAAAATGTCCAATCCACTTATAAAAGTGCAGAAATTGAAAAGAAACTTGAAATCGGAAAACTAGATTATTTCTAATTTTTAGCTCTTAACTTGGTCTAGAATATCTGTTTTCAACATTTTATGACTAAATAAGCTATAATATGTCCAATCCACACATAAAAGTGCAGAAATTGAAAAGAAACTTGAAATCGGAAAACAAGATTATTTCTAATTTTTAGCTCTTGACTTGGTCTAAAATATCTGTTTTCAGCATTTCATGACTAAATAAGTTGTAATATGTCCAATCCACACATCAAAGTGCATAGATTGAACAAAAACTTAAAATCGGAAAACAAGATTATTTCTAATTTTTAGCTCTTAACTTGGTCTAAAGTGTCTGTTTTCAGCATTTCATGACTACATAAGTTATAAAATGTCCAATCCACAGATAAAAGTGCAGAAATTGAAAAAGAACTTAAAATCGGAAAACAAGATTATCTCTAAATTTTAGCTCTTAACTTGGGCTAAGATGTCTGTTTTCAGCATTTCGTGACTAAATAAGCTATAATATGTCTAATCCACACATAAAAGTGCAGAAATTGAAAAAAACTTTAAATCGGAAAACAAGATTATTTCTAATTTTTAGCTCTTAACTTGGTCTAAAACATCTGTTTTCAACATTTTATGACTAAATAAGCTATAATATGCCTAATCCACACATAAAAGTGAATAAACTGAACAAAAACTTTAAATCGGAAAACAAGATTATTTCTAATTTTTAGCTCTTAACTTGGTCTAAAATGTCTGTTTTCAGCATTTCATGACTATATAAGTTATAAAATGTCCAATCCACACATAAAAGTGCAGAGATTGAAAAGAAACTTGAAATCGGAAAACAAGATTATTTCTAATTTTTAGCTCTTAACTTGGTCTAAAGTGTCTGTTTTCAGCATTTCATGACTATATAAGTTATAAAATGTCCAATCCACACATAAAAGTGCAGAAATTGAAAAGAAACTTGAAATCGGAAAACAAGATTATTTCTAATTTTTAGCTCTTAACTTGGTCTAAAATGTCTGTTTTCAGCATTTCATGACTATATAAGTTATAATATGTCTAATCCACACATAAAAGTGCAGAAATTGAAAAAAAAACTTGAAATCGGAAAACAAGATTATTTCTAATTTTTAGCTCTTAACTTGGTCTAAAATATCTGTTTTCAACATTTTATGACTAAATAAGCTATAATATGTCTAATCCACACATAAGAGTGCAGAAATTGAAAAAAAACTTTAAATCGGAAAACAAGATTATTTCTAATTTTTAGCTCTTAACTTGGTCTAAAATATCTGTTTTCAACATTTATGACTAAATAAGCTATAGTATGTCTAATCCACACATAAAAGTGCATAAATTGAACAAAAACTTAAAATCGGAAAACAAGATTATTTCTAATTTTTAGCTCTTAACTTGGTCTAAAATATCTGTTTTCAACATTTTATGACTAAATAAGCTATAATATGTCCAATCCACACATAAAAGTGCAGAAATTGAAAAGAAACTTGAAATCGGAAAACTAGATTATTTCTAATTTTTAGCTCTTAACTTGGTCTAAGATGTCTGTTTTCAGCATTTCATGACTAAATAAGTTGTAATATGTCCAATCCACACATCAAAGTGCATAGATTGAACAAAAACTTAAAATCGGAAAACAAGATTATTTCTAATTTTTAGCTCTTAACTTGGTCTAAAGTGTCTGTTTTCAGCATTTCATGACTATATAAGTTATAAAATGTCCAATCCACACATAAAAGTGCAGAAATTGAAAAGAAACTTGAAATCGGAAAACAAGATTATTTCTAATTTTTAGCTCTTAACTTGGTCTAAAATGTCTGTTTTCAGCATTTCATGACTATATAAGTTATAATATGTCCAATCCACACATAAAAGTGAATAAATTGAACAAAAACTTTAAATCGGAAAACAAGTTTATTTCTTATTTTTAGCTCTTAACTTGGTCTAAAAAATCTATTTTCAACATTTTATGACTAAATAAGCTATAATATGTCTAATCCACACATAAAAGTGCAGAAATTTAAAAGAAACTTTAAATCGGAAAACAAGATTATTTCTAATTTTTAGCTCTTAACTTGGCCTAAAATGTCTGTTTTCAGCATTTCATGACTAAATAAGTTATATTATGTCCAATCCACACAAAAAAGTGCATAAATTGAACAAAAACTTAAAATCGGAGAACAAGATTATTTCTAATTGTTAGCTCTTAACTTGGTCTAAAATATCTGTTTTCAACATTTTAGGACTAAATAAGCTATAATATGTCTAATCCACACATAAAAGTGCAGAAATTGAAAAAAACTTTAAATCGGAAAACAAGATTATTTCTAATTTTTAGCTCATAACTTGGTCTAAAATATCTGTTTTCAACATTTTATGACTAAATAAGCTATAATATGTCTAATCCACACATAGAAGTGCAGAAATTGAAAAAAAAATTTAAATCGGAAAACAAGATTATTTCTAATTTTTAGCTCTTAACTTGGTCTAAAATATCTGTTCTCAACATTTTATCACTAAATAAGCTATAAGAAGTCTAATCCACACATAAAAGTGCATAAATTGAACAAAAACTTAAAATTGGAAAACAAGATTATTTCTAATTTTTAGCTCTTAACTTGGTCTAAAGTGTCTGTTTTCAGCATTTCATGACTATATAAGTTATAAAATGTCCAATCCACACATAAAAGTGCAGAAATTGAAAAGAAACTTGAAATCGGAAAACAAGATTATTTCTAATTTTTAGCTCCTAACTTGGTCTAAAATGTCTGTTTTCAGCATTTCATGACTATATAAGTTATAAAATGTCCAATCCACACATAAAAGTGCAGAGATTGAAAAGAAACTTGAAATCAGAAAACAAGATTATTTCTAATTTTTAGCTCCTAACTTGGTCTAAAATATCTGTTTTCAGCATTTCATGACTAAATAAGTTGTAATATGTCCAATCCACACATCAAAGTGCATAGATTGAACAAAAACTTAAAATCGGAAACCAAGATTATTTCTAATTTTTAGCTCTTAACTTGGTCTAAAGTGTCTGTTTTCAGCATTTCATGACTATATAAGTTATAAAATGTCCAATCCACACATAAAAGTGCAGAAATTGAAAAGAAACTTGAAATCGGAAAACAAGATTATTTCTAATTTTTAGCTCTTAACTTGGTCTAAAATGTCTGTTTTCAGCATTTCATGACTATATAGGTTATAATATGTCTAATCCACACATAAAAGTGCAGAAATTGAAAAAAAAACTTGAAATCGGAAAACAAGATTATTTCTTATTTTTAGCTCTTAACTTGGTCTAAAATATCTGTTTTCAACATTTTATGACTAAATAAGCTATAATATGTCTAATCCACAGATAAGAGTGCAGAAATTGAAGAAAAACTTTAAATCGGAAAACAAGATTATTTCTAATTTTTAGCTCTTAACTTGGTCCAAATATCTGTTTTCAACATTTATGACTAAATAAGCTATAGTATGTCTAATCCACACCTAAAAGTGCATAAATTGAACAAAAACTTAAAATCGGAAAACAAGATTATTTCTAATTTTTAGCTCTTAACTTGGTCTAAAATGTCTGTTTTCAGCATTTCATTACTATATAAGTTATAAAATGTCCAATCCATTTATAAAAGTGCAGAAATTGAAAAGAAACTTGAAATCGGAAAACAAGATTATTTCTAATTTTTAGCTCTTAACTTGGTCTAAAATATCTGTTTTCAACATTTTATGACTAAATAAGCTATAATATGTCCAATCCACACATAAAAGTGCAGAAATTGAAAAGAAACTTGAAATCGGAAAACAAGATTATTTCTAATTTTTAGCTCTTAACTTGGTCTAAAATATCTGTTTTCAGCATTTCGTGACTAAATAAGCTATAATATGTCTAATCCACACATAAAAGTGCAGAAATTGAAAAAAACTTTAAATCGGAAAACAAGATTATTTCTAATTTTTAGCTCTTAACTTGGTCTAAAATATCTGTTTTCAACATTTTATGACTAAATAAGCTATTATATGTCTAATCCACACATAAAAGTGAATAAACTGAACAAAAACTTTAAATCGGAAAACAAGATTATTTCTAATTTTTAGCTCTTAACTTGGTCTAAAATGTCTGTTTTCAGCATTTCATGACTATATAAGTTATAAAATGTCCAATCCACACATAAAAGTGCAGAGATTGAAAAGAAACTTGAAATCGGAAAACAAGATTATTTCTAATTTTTAGCTCTTAACTTGGTCTAAAGTGTCTGTTTTCAGCATTTCATGACTATATAAGTTATAAAATGTCCAATCCACACATAAACGTGCAGAAATTGAAAAGAAACTTGAAATCGGAAAACAAGATTATTTCTAATTTTTAGCTCTTAACTTGGTCTAAAATGTCTGTTTCAGCATTTCATGACTATATAAGTTATAATATGTCTAATCCACACATAAAAGTGCAGAATTGAAAAAAAAACTTGAAATCGGAAAACAAGATTATTTCTAATTTTTAGCTCTTAACTTGGTCTAAAATATCTGTTTTCAACATTTTATGACTAAATAAGCTATAATATGTCTAATCCACACATAAGAGTGCAGAAATTGAAAAGAAACTTTAAATCGGAAAACAAGATTATATCTAATTTTTAGCTCTTAACTTGGTCTAAAATATCTGTTTTCAACATTTATGACTAAATAAGCTATAGTATTTCTAATCCACACATAAAAGTGCATAAATTGAACAAAAACTTAAAATCGGAAAACAAGATTATTTCTAATTTTTAGCTCTTAACTTGGTCTAATATGTCTGTTTTCAGCATTTCATTACTATATAAGTTATAAAATGTCCAATCCATTTATAAAAGTGCAGAAATTGAAAAGAAACTTGAAATCGGAAAACAAGATTATTTCTAATTTTTAGCTCTTAACTTGGTCTAAAATATCTGTTTTCAACATTTTATGACTAAATAAGCTATAATATGTCCAATCCACACATAAAAGTGCAGAAATTGAAAAGAAACTTGAAATCGGATAACAAGATTATTTCTAATTTTTAGCTCTTAACTTGGTCTAAAATATCTGTTTTCAGCATTTCATGACTAAATAAGTTGTAATATGTCCAATCCACACATCAAAGTGCATAGATTGAACAAAAACTTAAAATCGGAAAACATGATTATTTCCAATTTTTAGCTCTTAACTTGGTCTAAAGTGTCTGTTTTCAGCATTTCATGACTATATAAGTTATAAAATGTCCAATCCACACATAAAAGTGCAGAAATTGAAAAAAAAACTTAAAATCGGAAAACAAGATTATCTCTAAATTTTAGCTCTTAACTTGGTCTAAAATGTCTGTTTTCAGCATTTCGTGACTAAATAAGCTATAATATGTCTAATCCACACATAAAAGTGCAGAAATTGAAAAAAACTTTAAATCGGAAAACAAGATTATTCCTAATTTTTAGCTCTTAACTTGGTCTAAAATATCTGTTTTCAACATTTTATGACTAAATAAGCTATAAAATGTCTAATCCACACATAAAAGTGAATAAACTGAACAAGAACTTTAAATCGGAAAACAAGATTATTTCTAATTTTTAGCTCTTAACTTGGTCTAAGATGTCTGTTTTCAGCATTTCATGACTAAATAAGTTGTAATATGTCCAATCCACACATCAAAGTGCATAGATTGAACAAAAACTTAAAATCGGAAAACAAGATTATTTCTAATTTTTAGCTCTTAACTTGGTCTAAAGTGTCTGTTTTCAGCATTTCATGACTATATAAGTTATAAAATGTCCAATCCACACATAAAAGTGCAGAAATTGAAAGAAACTTGAAATCGGAAAACAAGATTATTTCTAATTTTTAGCTCTTAACTTGGTCTAAAATGTCTGTTTTCAGCATTTCATGACTATATAAGTTATAATATGTCTAATCCACACATAAAAGTGAATAAATTGAACAAAAACTTTAAATCGGAAAACAAGTTTATTTCTAATTTTTAGCTCTTAACTTGGTCTAAAAAATCTATTTTCAACATTTTATGACTAAATAAGCTATAATATGTCTAATCCACACATAAAAGTGCAGAAATTTAAAAGAAACTTTAAATCGGAAAACAAGATTATTTCTAATTTTTAGCTCTTAACTTGGCCTAAAATGTCTGTTTTCAGCATTTCATGACTAAATAAGTTATATTATGTCCAATCCACACATAAAAGTGCATAAATTGAACAAAAACTTAAAATCGGAGAACAAGATTATTTCTAATTGTTAGCTCTTAACTTGGTCTAAAATATCTGTTTTCTACATTTTAGGACTAAATAAGCTATAATATGTCTAATCCACACATAAAAGTGCAGAAATTGAAAAAAACTTTAAATCGGAAAACAAGATTATTTCTAATTTTTAGCTCATAACTTGGTCTAAAATATCTGTTTTCAACATTTTATGACTAAATAAGCTATAATATGTCTAATCCACACATAGAAGTGCAGAAATTGAAAAAAAATTTAAATCGGAAAACAAGATTATTTCTAATTTTTAGCTCTTAACTTGGTCTAAAATATCTGTTCTCAACATTTTATCACTAAATAAGCTATAAGAAGTCTAATCCACACATAAAAGTGCATAAATTGAACAAAAACTTAAAATTGGAAAACAAGATTATTTCTAATTTTTAGCTCTTAACTTGGTCTAAAGTGTCTGTTTTCAGCATTTCATTACTATATAAGTTATAAAATGTCCAATCCACACATAAAAGTGCAGAAATTGAAAAGAAACTTGAAATCGGAAAACAAGATTATTTCTAATTTTTAGCTCCTAACTTGGTTTAAAATGTCTGTTTTCAGCATTTCATGACTATATAAGTTATAAAATGTCCAATCCACACATAAAAGTGCAGAGATTGAAAAGAAACTTGAAATCAGAAAACAAGATTATTTCTAATTTTTAGCTCCTAACTTGGTCTAAAATATATGTTTTCAGCATTTCATGACTAAATAAGTTGTAATATGTCCAATCCACACATCAAAGTGCATAGATTGAACAAAAACTTAAAATCGGAAACCAAGATTATTTCTAATTTTTAGCTCTTAACTTGGTCTAAAGTGTCTGTTTTCAGCATTTCATGACTATATAAGTTATAAAATGTCCAATCCACACATAAAAGTGCAGAAATTGAAAAGAAACTTGAAATCGGAAAACACGATTATTTCTAATTTTTAGCTCTTAACTTGGTCTAAAATGTCTATTTTCAGCATTTCATGACTATATAAGTTATAATATGTCTAATCCACACATAAAAGTGCAGAAATTGAAAAAAAAACTTGAAATCGGAAAACAAGATTATTTCTAATTTTTAGCTCTTAACTTGGTCTAAAATATCTGTTTTCAACATTTTATGACTAAATAAGCTATAATATGTCTAATCCACACATAAGAGTGCAGAAATTGAAAAAAACTTTAAATCGGAAAACAAGATTATTTCTAATTTTTAGCTCTTAACTTGGTCTAAAATATCTATTTTCAACATTTATGACTAAATAAGCCATAGTATGTCTAATCCACACATAAAAGTGCATAAATTGAACAAAAACTTAAAATCGGAAAACAAGATTATTTCTAATTTTTAGCTCTTAACTTGGTCTAAAATGTCTGTTTTCAGCATTTCATTACTATATAAGTTATAAAATGTCCAATCCATTTATAAAAGTGCAGAAATTGAAAGAAACTTGAAATCGGAAAACAAGATTATTTCTAATTTTTAGCTCTTAACTTGGTCTAAAATATCTGTTTTCAACATTTTATGACTAAATAAGCTATAATATGTCCAATCCACACATAAAAGTGCAGAAATTGAAAAGAAACTTGAAATCGGAAAACAAGATTATTTCTAATTTTTAGCTCTTAACTTGGTCTAAAATATCTGTTTTCAGCATTTCATGACTAAATAAGTTGTAATATGTCCAATCCACACATCAAAGTGCATAGATTGAACAAAAACTTAAAATCGGAAAACATGATTATTTCCAATTTTTAGCTCTTAACTTGGTCTAAAGTGTCTGTTTTCAGCATTTCATGACTATATAAGTTATAAAATGTCCAATCCACACATAAAAGTGCAGAAATTGAAAAAAAAACTTAAAATCGGAAACAAGATTATCTCTAAATTTTAGCTCTTAACTTGGTCTAAAATGTCTGTTTTCAGCATTTCGTGACTAAATAAGCTATAATATGTCTAATCCACACATAAAAGTGCAGAAATTGAAAAAAACTTTAAATCGGAAAACAAGATTATTTCTAATTTTTAGCTCTTAACTTGGTCTAAAATATCTGTTTTCAACATTTTATGACTAATTAAGCTATAATATGTCTAATCCACACATAAGAGTGCAGAAATTGAAAAAAAACTTTAAATCGGAAAACAAGATTATTTCTAATTTTTAGCTCTTAACTTGGTCTAAAATATCTGTTTTCAACATTTATGACTAAATAAGCTATAGTATGTCTAATCCACACATAAAAGTGCATAAATTGAACAAAAACTTAAAATCGGAAAACAAGATTATTTCTAATTTTTAGCTCTTAACTTGGTCTAAAATATCTGTTTTCAACATTTTATGACTAAATAAGCTATAATATGTCCAATCCACACATAAAAGTGCAGAAATTGAAAGAAACTTGAAATCGGAAAACTAGATTATTTCTAATTTTTAGCTCTTAACTTGGTCTAAGATGTCTGTTTTCAGCATTTCATGACTAAATAAGTTGTAATATGTCCAATCCACACATCAAAGTGCATAGATTGAACAAAAACTTAAATCGGAAACAAGATTATTTCTAATTTTTAGCTCTTAACTTGGTCTAAAGTGTCTGTTTTCAGCATTTCATGACTATATAAGTTATAAAATGTCCAATCCACACATAAAAGTGCAGAAATTGAAAAGAAACTTGAAATCGGAAAACAAGATTATTTCTAATTTTTAGCTCTTAACTTGGTCTAAAATGTCTGTTTTCAGCATTTCATGACTATATAAGTTATAATATGTCCAATCCACACATAAAAGTGAATAAATTGAACAAAAACTTTAAATCGGAAAACAAGTTTATTTCTTATTTTTAGCTCTTAACTTGGTCTAAAAATCTATTTTCAACATTTTATGACTAAATAAGCTATAATATGTCTAATCCACACATAAAAGTGCAGAAATTTAAAAGAAACTTTAAATCGGAAAACAAGATTATTTCTAATTTTTAGCTCTTAACTTGGCCTAAAATGTCTGTTTTCAGCATTTCATGACTAAATAAGTTATATTATGTCCAATCCACACAAAAAAGTGCATAAATTGAACAAAAACTT